>WOVY01005812.1:0-155337 GCA_013436015.1 Rhipicephalus annulatus | reverse complement strand
TCCGGGAAGATTATTCGTATACGAGAGAAGACGCACGTACGAAGTTATTTTATTGACGTTTCGGCCGTGGGTCCGGCCTTCTGATGAAGGCTGGACCCACGGCCGAAACGTCTTCTCTCTTATATATATATATATATATATATATTGTAAGATGGCGTCGAGAACACTCGAGACTCTCCTTTTATTGACCCGAGTATGCGCCCCACAACCTAAACTTGACTGGTGATGATGAGTATTTACAGATGAAAAGATGGGACGCATAAATAATGCTCACACTTATTTTCCCCGCGCACTTGAGCGGCCGGCCCGGCCGAGACTTAGGCGGGAAAGGTACGGCGCACAAAGGGTTTAAGACGTGAAACGTGGACAATCTCGGAGGCACGGTAACGACGGTCCGAGGAACCCTCGACGGGAGTGACAAGGTAATTGACCGGAGATGTTCTTTCACAAACAACGTAAGGTCCTAGAAAGCGAGACTGAAACTTTTCACACAATCCGGGTGTGCGAACAGGCGTCCAAAGTAATACTTCATCTCCAGGACGGAAGGTGACGTCTCGACGAAAGCTGTCATAGCGTTGCTTGCGGTCTTCTTGACTGACCTCCGTGTTGAGTTGAGCACGTTGACGTGCCTCAGCAAGCCTTGAGACGAAATCTTCTGGCGTAGTCGTCGACGTTTTTGCCATTACATTGAAGAAAGAGGCGTCAATGGTGAATGTCGGCGCACGACCATAGACGAGGAAGAAAGGTGAATACCCGGTGGTTCGTTGAACAGCGGTGTTGTGTGCAAATGTTACGAACGGCAAGATTTTGTCCCAATTATCGTGGTTCGGTCCGATGTACATGGATATCATGTCAATTAGAGTCCGGTGGAATCGCTCTGTCAGCCCATTTGTCTGCGGGTGGTAAGCGGATGTGGTCTTATGAAGTGTGCCACAAGTTTTTAGAATTTCGTCAAGAAATGTCGACATGAAGGCCTTGCCCCGGTCACTCAACAACGTGCGAGGTGCACCATGACGCAACACAATGGCTTCTAAAAAGAAGGCGGCAACGTCTGAGGCGGAGCTAGTGCGTAGAGGAGCGGTCTCCGCGTATCGTGTGAGGTGGTCGATGGCTGTGACAATCCAGCGGTGGCCCGCTGGCGTTACGGGAAGTGGCCCGACGAGGTCTATTCCGACAGCGGCAAAAGGTGTGTCGGGACATGGAATGGGTTGTAATAAGCCAGCAGGAGCTGAAGTTGGTCGTTTCCGGCGTTGACAAAGTGCGCAAGAAGCGACATAATTAGCCACAAAGGTAGAAAGACCGGGCCAGAAGAAACGGCTCCTAACGCGGTTGTAGGTCTTTTGAAATCCCAAGTGTCCAGCTGATGGGTCGTCGTGCAATGCTTCGAGAACTTGTTTTCGCAGCGAACGGGGAAGTACTGGCACCCACCGATGCCCATCCGCATTGTAAGTATAGTGCTGCAGGACATTGTTCTCTAGCTTGAACAGCCGTAGCTGACAACGTAGTCTGGCATTAGGTGGAGAAGGCGAGCCATTCAAGTATCCGATGATGCGGTTACAGTAGGGGTCGTCACGTTGGTACGCGGCAAACTGGGCGCTGTTGTTTAAAGGTAGCGACCCAGCAACTGCCAGGGGTGATAACGTGAGTGAACAGGAAGCCGCTTGATCACCTGAGGGGCATTCGGGATGCGTGGTTGGAGATGAAAGTGGCAGAGGGCAGCGAGAGAGAGCGTCAGCATCCTGATGCTGTTTGCCGGACCTGTACACAACGTCAAAAGTGTACTCTTGCAAACGCAGTATCCAGCGACCGAGGCGCCCAGACAAATTCTTCAGCGAGGACAACCAGCATAAGGCATGGTGGTCGGTAACCACAGTAAAGTGGCGTCCATACAGATAAGGTCGAAATTTCTGGATGGCCCAAACGACAGCAAGACATTCCTGCTCTGTTATCGAGTAGTTCTGCTCCGCAGGTGTTAGTGCCCGGCTGACATACGCAACTACTCGCTCACGTGAGGTGTCGTCGCGCTGGAGGAGGACGGCACAGATTTCATGGCCGCTGGCATCTGTGTGAAGGAAAGTGGGTGTGCTCTCATCGAAGTGACGGAGGACGGGGTCTGATGTCAAAGCACGCTTAAGGGCTTGGAAAGCACGCTCGCACTCGTCAGTCGACGTGAAATCCGTCCCTGACGTCAGAAGCTTGTGTAACGGCCCCGCAATGGCAGCAAAGTGACGGATGAAGCGGCGGAAGTAAGACGCCAGGCCGACGAAACTTCGCAATTGTTTTTGATTGCGCGGACGTGGAAAACTAATTACGGCAGCAACCTTGTCGGGGTCGGGTCGAACGCCGTCTTTGCTGACAAGGTGACCCAATACTTTGATGCTTGTGCTGGCGAAGTGGCACTTTTTTGTATTGAGCTGTAGGCCAGCGTTCGAAATGCACGTTAGAACTTCGTCCAAACGCTTAAGGTGCTGAGAAAAAGTAGAAGAATAAATGGCGATGTCGTCTAAATAACATAAACAGGTTTTCCATTTGAGACCACGTAAGACAGTATCTATCATGCGCTCAAATGTTGCTGGAGCGTTGCATAAGCCAAAGGGCATGACGTTAAATTCGTAAAGCCCGTCAGGCGTCGCAAACGCTGTTTTCTCCTTGTCTGCTTCGCGCATAGGTATTTGCCAATACCCGCATCGGAGGTCGAGGCTGGAGAAATATTCTGCGCCTTGTAGGGAGTCCAGGGCATCATCTATGCGTGGCAACGGATATACGTCTTTTTTCGTGATCTTATTGAGCGCTCTGTAACCAACACAAAAGCGGACAGAGCCATCCTTTTTCCGGACCAACACCACAGGAGACGACCAGGAGCTGGATGAAGGTCGAATAACATCCCGTTTGAGCATGCCGGCGACGTTTTTCTCGATAATTTGCCGTTCAGCCGAAGAGAGACGGTATGGGCGGCGGCATACAATGGAGCTGCCTTCGGTTTCGATGCTGTGCTCTGCAACGGAGGTGCGGCCCAGAACTTTGCAATGTACATCAAACGAAAGGCTGTGCTTTTGGAGAAGGTCTAAGAGGTCTCTCTTTTGCTCGGTAGTGAGGTGAGGACTTATGGTGTCATTTAAGGTAACAGTGGTAGCCTTGATATCAGTAGTAGCAGACAAAGGCGGTGATTCTGCGTGAAGGGGCAGCAGTGAAAAAGACTCACTGTCAGCGAAGCAGCTCACAGCAGTGCCCTGGGGCAGCATCACTGGCGAAGAAGTTGGATTCAAGGCGGTGACCAATGCTTTACCGTCGTTAAACCGCACAAGGCCGGTTGCTATGGTAAGCCCCGCAGGTTTCGAGCGAACTGATGGAGCTATGAACACGTCACCATTAACTATAGTATCCGAAGCGATCGTTAGAAGTTGTTCATCTCCTGGCGAAATGAAACAATCAGTAGCAGCAATGAAACGGAAGCTGTATGGATCGACATCCGATGAACTCTCAGTAGCTGACATTCGAATGACTCGCTGACGACACGATATGAAAGCTGATGCCGAAGAAAGGAAGTCCCATCCTAAAATTACTGTGTGAGTGCACAAAGGAAGTACAAGAAACTGAATGTGGTGAATGATGCCATCTATGAAAACACGGACTGTGCAAACACTTGAAGGCTGAATAGGAACTCCATCTGCGCAACGAAGAGGAGGACCATCGTAGGGCGTCCTAACTTTTTTCAAGCGGGCACAAAAGTCTGCACGAATTACGGAATGTGATGCGCCTGTGTCCACCAGTGCCTCTGTCCGTATACCTTCAACATACACCAATAAAACATTCGATGGGCGGTCCGGAGGAGTTTGACGCAGTTCGAAAGATGCAGCTTTCCCTCCCGAAGCTGCACTGTTCAGTTTTCCAGTTGGCGGTCGGGAATTGAAGTAGAAGGTCGGAGAGGAGAAGAAGAACGCCGCATCGGTGAAGGTGAGCGACGACGTGAGAACCGGGAACTGCCAACTGGGTCAAAGTTCTGCGGAGACGGCGACCGACGTGTGCTGTTCGGATACAGCCGACGATAGGGTGGTCCAGTCGCGTAGAAGTCGTCCCGTTCAAGGTTATCGTAGCCTCGTCGTTCGTCTTGCTGACGGCGTCGGCAAAACCTTGAAATATGACCACGGATGCCGCAATAGAAGCAAGTCGGCCGCGAACTGCGCCAGGCGTTGTAAGGCTGGAAAGATGGTCGCGGTGCGAGTGAGTTGAGCGAACCATGCACTTCGGGCGCTGGTAACTGCATTGGGCTTTGCTGGGGTGCAGGCGTCCTAGCAGCAACCTGAGCATACGTTGGCATGGCCACAGGATATGAGCTCGGGACAGGTGTGACAGTCATCGAGGCCAGGCTCTGGTGGGGCGTAGGTGTCGTTGCAGCAACGTGAGCATAACTGGGCACGGGATGTGAACTCGGAGCTGGTGTACTAGTCATTAAGGCCAGTTCCTCCCTCACGACGTCGCGCAAACTAGTGGCGGGTGGCGTCGTTCGGATATCGAGGTGGCGAGGTGAAGCCTGTGCGTGAAGTTCCTCGCGGATGATAGAGCGAATCAGTGCACGCAGCTCTGTTGTATCTTGACTTGAGCTCAGCTCAGACATATCAGGTTGTACCCGAGTGGTCTGAAGCTCCTCAAGGCGCTGACAGGTAGCGACAACATCGGCTACGGTTTGAGGATTTTGCACCACAAGCGCATTAAAAGCGACAGTCGCAATTCCTTTTAGCAGGTGGCGCACACGGTCGTTTTCCGCCATATTGTTGTCGATGCGGCGGCAAAGGGCGAGAACATCTTCGATGTAAGAAGTGTAAGACTCGCCAGGGCGTTGAACACGTGCGCCAAGCCTCTTTTTGGCGACATCCGAGCGTACTGACGGGTTGGCGAAAATCTGGCGGAGCTGACGTGTAAAGGCGGGCCATATCGGAAAATCTGTGGCGTGGTTGAAAAACCACGTTTTTGCGACGCCGCTCAGGTAGAATGCAACGTGGGTGAGTTTCGCAGGCTCATCCCAGTTGTTAATAACACTCACGCGGTCATACTCCTCTAGCCAGTCTTCAACGTCTTCACCCGGAAGCCCTGCGAACAGCGGAGGATCCTTTTGAGGGCTGGTGACCAGGTGAGAAGGGTTTCTTGCCGGTGGGAGTGGTGGCGAAGCTGGCACGCTGGACTGGGCGGCTTGCGACATTACCGGACCCAGGTCGTTTAAGCGGCGGCCTGAACGGAGCTCCAGGGATGTTTCTAGAAGACGCTGGGGTGTCCGAGAACGCGAGAGGACGCAGGAACCGGGCAGCACTCTCCACCACTTGTAAGATGGCGTCGAGAACACTCGAGACTCTCCTTTTATTGACCCGAGTATGTGCCCCACAACCTAAACTTGACTGGTGATGATGAGTATTTACAGATGAAAAGATGGGACGCATAAATAATGCTCACAATATATATATATATATATATATATATATATATATATATATATATATATATATATATATATATATATATATATATATATATATATATAACATTACAGTCATTAACGCATTATTTGCAACATAGCAATGAATTACGTCAAGCTAAATATTAATGAAGTCAATTTTTTAGTGCATGTTGTATATAAACTACATGCGGCTCTTATTCCTCTCCTGTGCATTTCCCTATTTATATCCTTCATGGCGTTGCTCACTGCAGGTGCAACAATATTCTATTCTACTGCTATTCAGATTTAAAAAAATAACAAGAAAACGTGGTATAGTTTGATGACTCGTTTACCTTTAGACGTCGTTCATTCGCAGAATGAATGTCCTCGTCATGCCGAGTGATCACGAACTTTCCAGACCGCCATTCGTGTTCCACCTGGGATTTATAGCGTGCGAATAAAAACGCTCCTTACCATTCGTTCAGGTGCAATCGCCTTTTGACATATGCAAATATGTTGCCAAATGTATGGCCGAAGTTGTCCTCTTACGTACTTCCGCGAGACCACGACGAATTGTGTCCGCTTCTTGTGGCGTTATGATGCCGGCCAACTTCAGCGCTTCGGCATACGCCATGCTACCCTGCAATGAGTGAGATATAAAAAGGGACAGCCTATCTATCTATCTATCTATCTATCTATCTATCTATCTATCTATCTATCTATCTATCTATCTATCTATCTATCTATCTATTTATCTATCTATCTATCTATCTATCTATCTATCTATCTATCTATCTATCTATCTATCTATCTATCTATCTATCTATCTATCTATCTATCTATCTATCTATCTATCTATCTATCTATCTAGCCGCCTACGTCATAGGTGTTCTCGTGATCACCCCTTAACTTGAGGCCAACCAAAATTTCTATAGGGGGGTAAGATGCTTTGAAGAATATGGCTCGCTGGTCATGACTCATGGCGTAATGTTACAATCCCGTCGTGTACATCTTCAAACACTTTCTGCCAGACAGTGGCACATACCCGTGGGCGGATATGTGCCACAGTCTGGCGTTATAAAATAAAAGCTAACAAAAAAAGCAGCAATCACCAGACAAATGCAAAGAATGAATCATGAATCCCAGCACGAATAGAACCCAAGCATTTTGCGTGGCAATTGATTATTCTACCACAGAACCACGCCAGGTCTCGATAATGATTTAAGAAAATACGCTATTCAGAGAAAATGTTGGTGAAACGTTTATTATGACTGCAATGCTGGCTATCCAATTTTGTAGACATTACAAATGTTCTCCTACGATACCGTCGTCTCGTCGGTGTCATAGTCACGTCATTTGTAGTTAAGCGCCATCCATTGAAGTTGATTTATGTAGCAGTGTCCAGGGCTACCATCCTCGCGTGCGCAAGTGTTACATATTAGCTTACCGCTTCTGGTGTTTGTAACACCAATGTTGCTGTTGGCATCGTCACGCAAGTGTAAACATTTGGTTATATACACGGACGGACGGGAAGACTAATGGACGACCGCGGGCGAACGGGTGGACGGACCACGGATGGATGAACGAAGCACGGATGGACGAACTATAGACGGATGGATGGGCGGACCACGCACGGACCAACGGATGAGCGAACCACAGATGAGTGAGCAACCAGTGAGTGAGCAGTCTCACAAGAGTCAAGCGCCAGCCCACTTGCGACACGTCACTGGGAGCTCCCAGGTCTTCGGCACGCCAGCCGTGAGCTGTGTGACGTCACTGTTCTTTGCGCAGAAGTGCTGACCGTAATCCGCGCGGAACTAATGGAGGGACCTTACGCGAAACTGCTCAAGCAGGGCCAGTGTAACTTACGATACGAAACATATTTTCCACTGCAGGGCCAGTGTAACTTACGATACGAAACACTCTACTTTTCCACTGCGCACCCTGAACAGGCTTCCATTTATGTTCCACTTTTATCACTTTTTTTTCATATCAATGCGTTGTATTTTTGAGATGTTGCCGATTTTCGAACCGTTATATGATATTTGTTTCTTAGTTCTGTATGAGCAGATGTTTGCCATCATAGTTTATTTTTTGTACGAGTACGCGTAAACCACTACAATTGTGTAAGTACTGGCGTTTTACTTTGATGCACTAGTTCGTCATGGTGTAGCTCTACGTGACGTGTTTCCTTTCCTGTTGTATCTTCATATTTCTTTCCTTTTTTGTATCACCCACCCCTGCCTAAGGCCTCATGTGTGAGGCTGGCAGCACTTCTGAAATAAATAAATAAATAAATAAATAAATAAATAAATAAATAAATAAATAAATAAATAAATAAATAAATAAATAAAAATATGCGACTGTTCCACATATCACTGAGCATACAAAACTTGTATACATATCTTCAGCGTCATTTCGTAACATTTCGCACAATAGAAATTTACAATGCAGGCACCCTTCCTCCGCATGCTTCGTATAACGTCAATTCCCAAGTGCGTAGTATCTGCCGATTTTTTATACGTGTGTTGCACTATAACTGCTCATGAACGAACACAGGGTTATTACAAATTTACAAAGTTTGATCAATGGTATTTAAATAAAATACGTACGGGGGGGGGGGGGGAGGTCAGAAGTTCTCAGGCCACTATCCCACATGTATGCCTATCACAGCCTGGCGTGGGAACTTTTGAATAGCCATCTACCTGTTTATGCAGAATTTTCAGATACGAACACGAAATGTAATTCTGCGATGCAAAACCACAACGTAATCAGGAGGCATGCCACGGTGCAAGAGTACTGAATAATACTGTCCACAATGGGTTCGTTAAACTGCACAAGTAAATTATAAAGTGCCGAGGTGAGGGGAATCGAATAAGAAACATTGTGAAGTAACAACATATACACACAGCCGCCACCGCATTGTTTATAAATGAAGTATAACGGACACATTTGCATGCGGCCATATTCAAAGGACGCTACACAAAATGAGACCTCTACAATATATATTACAATATCATATTTGAACGTCAAAAGAAACCAAGTGGTAAACTGAAGCGACGTGAATTTATCAATTTTTAATTTTCGAATACTTGAGTTCGCGGATCTTGCAATCACACTGCGACATTACTAAAAAGTACACGGGCAATCGTTCACCTCTATGTCTTCTTTCCACAGTCTTCTGTCGTAGGTGATGGAGTTATTAAACTTTACCATAGCGTCGCTGGTTTTTCCAGAAAACCGTCCACCCCATAGTTTATTCTGAAGGAAAGATAAAGCAGTAAAATTAATAATAGTGTCACAAGTAAATAAATACTCGTTCTGAGAAATGATCCCCTTCCAGGCAGCCATTCACTCACAATTTCCATTTTGAGGCAACCGTTGGGGCTTCGCTCTCGTGTTTGCCGTCGTCTTCACAGGTGAGGCAGATAATAAACGACGGAGGAGTTCAAGAGTCGAGCCAGCCGATATGTTATCTACAACGCAGTATATGAAGCTGAAAAAAAAAAACGAAACTGAAACCAAACGTTTTTTTGACACTCCAGTCAAGCCAAGCCGGTAGGCAAGTGAACTATCGAGCCAAATGTACGAAGCCGCGAAACAAGAAGTGCGCGTTTAAGTTTATCGTCGGTACTTGGCCCCAGCGCGATGCCAAAACGCGATTTTTGCTCTCTGATCTTGCCGCAGCGAGTACGCAGGCGTCTTCAAGAGGCCGGTATCGAAAATGACGACGACCTAATGGCAGCCGGCCCGTCTTTCGCGACTGAGGCGACCTTGGTTCTCGAACGACGGCGCGAGACTCCCGTCTTCACGTTTAACACCGCTTTGGAGTGCCTCAAGCGCAGCGAAAAAACACAGCGCATAGCGACATGGATTCCCAGCATCGACGCTATGCTAGACGGTGGCATTCCCCGACACAAGATAATCGAAGTTACAGGCGCCGCCGGCACTGGGAAGACCCAGTTTTGCATGCAGGTGGCCGCGTCCAACGAACTGTCGAAGAAATCGACCGTTTACGTAGATTCGAAGGGAGGTTTCACGATAGCGCGGTACCGAGAAATCTTCGCGGGAACTTTGAGAAGGCAGGAGTGGAGCGGTGTGACGTGTGGCGATGGCGGAGCCGGCCTTCGCTACACGTTGTGCGACTCGTGGCAACAACTGGTGGCCGCAGTTAGTCTTTTGCCCGACAGACTGAGAAACTGCGAAGCGAGGGAGGAGATAACGCTGGTCGTGTTGGACGGCTTCGACTTTCACCTGAGGAATCAGCTTCACGATCCCCGCGAGAGGAAGAAAGTGCTCAGCGGACTGACGCAGAAGCTCGTCGAAATCGCAAACTGCGGCGTGGCCGTGCTGGTCACGAATCACTTGTCCATGAAGCCCAGTCACAGCGACCCGTCATCCCTCGTGATTGCTCCAGCCTTGGGACAGGGTTTCGGGCACGAGTGTGCGTACAGGACAACATTCGCCGGAGAGGACGGTCTCTACAAGGCCACCTTCTACAAAGCACCAACTTTCGGACGTACCGTGGTGTCGTTTAGAATACAACGTGAAGGTATCGTTGAAGAGACGGATGGTTTCTAAACATGGTGGCTATAAGCGCCATGGGTAAATGTGAAAGAACCCCCGCATACTTGTGATATTACTGCCGGTGCAAGTGTATACTGTGGAATGGACGAGTGTACTTATTTCAATTTCACGTTAAATAATGTTGGCCTTCTGTGATGCGCTTATCTGGTCACAGACTATTTATCATAACATGGTGGACGTTCATGGGAACATGAATTCTCGAAGTAGTGAGAAACATTCAACGATGGTTGTCGCTTGAGCCAATGTTCTGACAACAGGATCAAGCTATAAAAGTCCTTGTTGAAGTGTCTCCACGGACATCCCTAGTTCAAGATTTTTTCATCCCTGTTCATCTTGTCACAGTGCTTTATTGTTCTATGAGATGTGTCTGGAAATGTTGTAAAGTGGCCAACTTGCGCCACTCCAGAATACTGACATTTGTCAGTAAGGCTGCAAGTAACTCGCATTTCTTGAATATGTGAGTTGACGCTAAGCAAGTTTCCACTGTAGAGCCGCGTGTCTAACGTTTTCATAACAATGATTGTGAATTTTCTTTCATGAACTGGCCTTTGTTAATTTATTGATGAACCAGAAAATTAATAATTTACGTACACCATGCTGCCACTTCTCCTTGCTTTGTAGAATGTTTTTCATAATGCATACTAGTATAGTAATCTGGGCTTAGCCGTATCAATGAAACCTTTCGACCTTTCAAGCTTGTCGGTTAGACACAAGGTACAGGTCTGTTCTGACTGCTGTACATAAGTTTACTGAAGCACCAGCAAGATTACACTGTTAGTTTTATCACCACCTGTCTAATACTTTATTATTCTAGTGAGATTTATGTGCATGCTAACGGACTGAAAGTGGTGAAAATTAACCGAGTATTTTTGTGTACTGTGTGTTATAATTACCGTGTGGTTTTAATTTTTGTAGGAAGAAAAGTACTCAAGCGCATAAGTGGTTCATTCATACATGTGCATTTCCTCACATTCACTCAACCAAAACATAAGCTACACTCATTGCCAACTGTTTATTCATTACATGAATACTGTAATTTATGCACCATTTAAAACTTGTGCACGTTAACATAAATGAAGCTATCTACAAACACTATCACGTGCCCCGCCGCGGTGGTCTAGTGGCTAAGGTACTCTGCTGCTGATCCGCAGGTCGCGGGAACGAATCCCGGCTGCGGCGGCTGCATTTCCGATGAAGGTGGAAATGTTGTAGGCCCATGTGCTCAAATTTGGGTGCACGTTAAAGAACCCCAGGTGGTCGAAATTTCCGGAGCCCTTCACTACGGCGTCTCATAATTATTTGTTGGTTTTGGGACCCCACATATCAATCAAATCAATCAACACTATCATGAACATAACTTTTTTTCACAGACTAGATAGACAGTATGAATGGATGTGTTGGTGTGGGCATGTTGGATGTGCCATCTTTGTGGTAGATTTTATACAAAGAAGAGCTACCAACTGAACAAGTTTTTTTTAGAGTACATATCATGTTTAAGCTTTATTATGTGAGGAACAAGCCATCATGAATGCTGGCAGTAACCACTGGGAGTGTCTGCTGATGTTGCAGTAAGCAAATTCAGACTGGGAGTAATTGCTAAGTTCTTTAGAGTTTGTTTGATTTCTACAGTCAGGCCTAAAATTACGGCCAACCATGAAAGCTTATCAAACGCTGTTTCCTTACCAAACACAAATTTCTGCAGTGCTTTCAATGTAATGAGTCACTGTGCAGGTTGCATGCGCTGCTATGCAGAGAAGAAAACTCTGAATTCGGTTCTAGTGACCTCGCCTCTGGGGAAATGCGGCTTTGTCGCAAATCCTGCGGGGTATTGTTGGGCAAGATGTCATGGGCGTTGGCAGGAGGGTGCAAAAAGGGCACTGGCCTTCTTCAAGCACCACCAATGCAGAGATTCAGGCTAGTTCATGGTTGTAGGACATTTTAGCACAAACAAACCTAAAGAACAAACACAAAAGGCCTAGCACCTGATGTATGCTTTTTGTGTTTCTCTTTCTTTTGTGTTTCTTCCACTGCGCTTGCTAGGATGCTCAGAACAGAGAGGCGAGCGAGTTGGTACTGATTCTTCATGGCGTGAAAGTAGCGCAGAAATAAAAGACGAGGGCAAGAAAGTGTGGTGCTTGTAATGTTCACTTTCTTGTCCTCATCTTTTTTTTGTGCTACTTTTACACCGTGAAGATGCTCAAGTTCTACATAGGCACTTGTACCCCATAAGCTATACCAGCTCCCCTTCCCCAGCCAAGGTGTAACATAGGTGTCTGCCCCCCACTAAAAACTCCTGCCGATCAATGCTTATGGACGATATTATTCATCATTATCGTCAATGTCTCCTATGTTCGCTGCAGGATGAAGGCCTATCCCAGTGATCTACAGCCCACTATGACCTACACGAGCTCATTTGAATTTATGCTTGTAAATTTTCTAATTTTGTCTCTCCATCTAGCTCTTTGCCAAGCTTTTCTATGCTTCCTATATGTTCGTAACCATTTCATCACTTAAACTGACCGTTGGCTTTCTTGTAGGCCCTTGTGCTCAGATTTCGGTGCACGTTAAAGAACCCCAGGTGGTCGAAATCTCCGGAGCCCTCCACTGCGGCGTCTCTCATAATCATATGGTGGTTTTGGGACGTTAAAGCCCACATATCAATCAATCAATCATTGGCTTTCTGTCCCTTTCATGACGTGACCTGCCCAAGTTCATTTCGCCCTCTTAAAGGATCCCTGCTTTTCTAAGTAACCATCTAATGGCTTCATTGAAGTAGTTTATTGCCTCAGGAATCGACCGCCACGAATATTCTCACAACATGTCAAGTACAAGGGTAGTTGCAGAGATTTGTTGCACGCTGTAATCACTTTCTCTCTTCTCTAGCCCACATGAGCATGCTGAAAGTTAAGCAGGGAGGAATGGCACGAGGAAAAGAGGTCTGGTGCTTTGTGACCTTTAAGAACTTTCTTTTCTTCGAATGATGGTTTACTTTCAGTGTAATCACATGCACGTGCACGTGGTGGCTTCCTGTGGCAGTTGCTGTGACTCTTCAGCGCGTGATGCCCAAATCGGCCAATGGTGTGAAATTTGGGTTAGTGGCATAGTTTTTAAAAAAAAAAGAGAAGGATTTTTGGCATACTTTCAGAATTGATTGTAAATTATAGGTCGCACGCTGCGCTCTAATGTTTGGCTAGCATGTCCTCAGAGGTCAGAGAGACAAAACATTTTTTTTTGTCTTTTCTGAGCTCAAGGAACCCCAACTACTGATCAGCAAGTACTCTAGATTGGGTGAGTTAGTGCATTATGAAATCGTATGGTTATAGCGCAGCTCTGTTTGAGCCTGTAGAAAAGACACCAGTAAAGATATTATTGAAACTAACTCTATTGCAAAGTATGTGAAGATTTGTGCGAGTACACCATCCATAGCCTGATCTGTAATATAGCTCAATTTTCTTTGGTGTGTGCAGTGACGTGCTGATATAGGATTGTTTATTTGACAATCTGCTTGAAGATACATTTTCTGGTCATGTGTGACGTGCCACAAGCTTACAGTTTTTTTCATGCATGCAGTACACGTGTACAACAAGGTGAGCTATGTAATGTGCTGTAGGGTCATGCAATTAACAAAACTTGGAAATCGAATGCTAATCCTGTCGTCTATATTTCCCTTCTTCACATTCAAACAGAGCTGCACTGTAACCATACTATTTTATAAGACTGGTCAGCGGTGTTTTTGACCATGCTGTAAACAAGTCGCAGAGCCCCGTTATTATAAACTTGGATGTCAGCTGCATGTGCTTGTTCTGTGACCCACTGTGCTGTCTTCGTGGTTCTTTGTATTGGTCATAATTTTTACCTTCCGTCACAAGCTGTGCGGTCTTTTTCTGATTGAGTTTGCTATCCTTGAAGTGTTTGCTCACATTTAAGATCTGGTAAAAAAACATGTTTGTACACTTTCCGCTCTAACGACAGTAGTAAGTCTTGTCATGAGTTAAGTATTTCCAGTGTATATGTGCCAGCCCATCCTTATACTTTGGTGAACTTCTTTTGTGTGGTTTAGCTCCTCTATGTCTAGATATATGAACGCTTCTACAGATTCTAGGTTCCGTTTATCTGTCACAAACTCTCACACTTTCACTGGATGACTCGGCAATAACATTGTCTTTTGTATATTCATCCTCAACTTTACTTTAATTCTTTTTCATTTTATTACCTTCGATCGTTTTTTTTTTTCAATTTGTCATTGTCATTGCTGAAATGTCATCTGCAAGCTTTGAGGTGTCAAGATATTGATCTTTTCCTATTTCTTCCAGTCTAAATGTTTAAATGCTTCTTCTATCAGTCCACAATGTTACCATTATCAAGAAAAACACCTTGTTTCAATCATTTCAAGTCATGGCGTTTTCAAGACTTAGCACAACTCGGCAATTGAGAAGACTGACTGTGGGAGGCTGGTTTTGCTGAAAGCTATAAACTTTGGGACCTCTGTCTCTATCTACCGTTTTCACTGCTTCATTATCATCGCTTATTATTACACGTGCACGGGCTCAACATACTTCGAGTTTCTTCTTAAGTATCTTTAAAGCAAGTATCGTCTGCTTTACGGTGATTTGTGATTTGAAAAAAATGTTTCGTGAATTTGTTGGCTAAGGCAGTCATATTTCTTGCTGCATATATAGGCTTTTATGCTGATTTCAAATATGTAATTTGTTTTCTAGTAAGTTACACAGTTTTTGTTTTGCGCCATGACAATGTGTGAAATATAGTTCGTTCTGGACAAACTTTTTAAGCCATTAAAC
This sequence comes from Rhipicephalus annulatus, assembly GCA_013436015.1. Classification (NCBI taxonomy): domain Eukaryota; kingdom Metazoa; phylum Arthropoda; class Arachnida; order Ixodida; family Ixodidae; genus Rhipicephalus; species Rhipicephalus annulatus. Next base: position 140,523 of record WOVY01005812.1, on the reverse strand, counting down.
TTTTGTGGTTCTGAGCCATCAATGGCTCATATTGCTGCTCATTAACTGTAGACTGCAAATAACCGTAAAGAAAGTGCGTATAAGACTTTAACGGACAAGAAAAATTGCAATCTCAGACTTATTAGAATCCTAAGCCCATACTAATTGATTGCTTTAGCTTCGTAGTAATTATACTGATAATATGAGGTTTTAAAGGTGATACTTGCATCCTTTCCATGTGAAAGAATATCTGGGCAACATTCCATTCTGATCTGACTATCAGAAAAACTAAAAACATGATGTCTAATCTCAAGAAGTTGCCCAAAAATGGATCTAGGAAAAAATGCATTTTAAAGGCATAAGGCACAGCTCATCTATGCTGCAAAGATGTGTTTTTAAAACGATTTCTTCCATCATGAGAGCCTGGCAAACATTGTTATTTTGACCTTGTGACTTTAGTGAACTTCACATGCGAAATGCAATGGTAAGCAGTCAGGCTATAATTTCCAGGGTACTCTAGACAATAAGCTCATTTTAGTTTTTGGTAACCACCTTGTGCTCTTTAGAGGCCATTTTGCGTACTGCGAGTTTAATTACAATCTTCAGTTTTTGTTGTGAAAGTAGAGAATGCAAGCTTGTGAAAGCAAGTTGAAATGAAAAATATGTAATTTTAGAAGTAATGTTGTCTTTTTCACTTGTATCTCTCGTTAATTGTTATATACACAGAAATATGTGAAGAATGGTGGGATAAGAGTTTCTTTTTCAGCTTAGTAGCCTAATTCAACTATATCACCATAGGCATGCACACAATAGGGGCAGAGGAGAGCAGCAACTCTCTCACCCCAAACCACTTAAAAGGGGGCATTGATTCTGCTCCCTGCCCTTGCTCAACGGGATCCTTCATGTCATTTTTTGATGCCTAGGGTTATGGCTACACATGTTCTATACAATAGGGGTCTCCAAAGGCCCCTGATGTCACACTCAAATAACTGCATACTTCCCAATTTTACACTGTAGCGCCGGGCACTAATGGGAGGCCATTTTAAGAAGCATGTCATTGGTTCATTTTCATTTTGGCATCCATTCGGAAGCTCGTCCTTTTTCTACTCCACCGACAGGGAAGGGGGGGGGGATGGCTGCGGTGAGACCTAGCCCTCTATTGCAGTGAATCTTGTGCACGCCAAAGTGTATCACAATATTAGGCCATGATTGTGCATGTGCTTTTCTTTTGCCAGAGATAATGTTTGGAACACCTGGGTCTTAATTCGTGTGCAGGTTTCTCTCATTCTCTTCTCTTAACAGCTAGTGCTTCGAGATGCAGTGTTACACCACCGTCTTCGGGACTGGCTGACTTTGTTTATTAGATGAATGTGAACGAAGGGGCTTTGTCTTCTGTGTATAAAGCAATCGCACTGAGACTCTTATCATAAGGGGAGGCTTGCTAGACCAAAAAATAGTCAATAAACTAGATGGATATTGATGGCATCGTGAAAATCTGCCATACTCTATCGTCATCGTTTCTTGTGATATTGTGTTTTTGAGCTCGATCTCTCTGCATGGTTTCTTAGCTTTCTTTCAAGCTCTTGCATAACACTGAAAATTTTAGCTTTATATATAGTAAAGTAGTGTCACGCATTGATTGTACAGGGGTCAAGATTTCAGTAAGATTCTGTTCAAAATCTACACTGCATGTGCTTTGTTTATTTGTTCGCAGAATTATTTATTATGGTTTATGCCTCCCTTTACTATGCACGTTTTGAGATGCCAACAGGAATTGCAGATTTTTTCATTTCACACCAGTCCCTTCAGCATTACTTAAGCTTCCCGTGTGATACCGGTGTCGCAGGGGCACTTTTGACCATGATCAGGGCCGATTTGAATCAATTGCTGCTACACGATTACTTTTAATCACCGATCAAACCAGATCAGGATCAGGAAGATTGTGATCTTCACATTTCAATCTGGCTCAGATCGTGTAGCAGTGGCCTACTTCTTGGTCGCAAACACAATTTGGATTAGTTTCGATTGTGATAAAAAGTGCTCGTGTGACACCAGTATAAAGTGTGGGCTGGAGTAGATTTTCCAAATGCCTACAGTTTCCTCATGGAAATGGCTAGAAATTCTGAATGTGAAGTTTGTGAGGACAGAGGTCATTGCCCACCATCTGTGAGATCATATGCATTTTGAAAAGCTTTAGAAAGCTAACATTACATAAAACAGCATTCCCAGATTCAAGCAGCTCTAAAAATATGGAAATTTAATGAAAAACCATAGTTATCGTTAGCACTCCTTGTGCTGTTGTAGGCAGATTCTCTCCTTTTATTTCATTTTCTCATGTGTTTCATCTCTGTCTTTTATTTTTTTTCTCTCTCCTCTTATGTTTTGCTAGAAAATGTCATGCCATACTTCTTGTGCTTAATAGGTCATTGTCAGTACAAATACAATGCTAGATCATGCATTTTTAGGCTAGCTGATGTCTGCTTACAGACATAATGCTGCCCAGTAATGCAGTGCAGTAATGTAGACGTAGCAAAAAAAAAAAACATTATTGATTTTAAAGTTCTATAGCAAAGGTGATGGTGACATTTCTCTTTATTCCTTCAAAATATGGCACGTGGAATGCTACTGTGGCTTTGCAGGATTCATTGAAAAAGCCCAAGATTTAAGAATGGCAATGGCATAAATAAGACATACTCTTTTAAATCGGAGCTTGAGCCATTTGCTCAACCTGTGTCACTTGTGGAGCGTGTCTATTCACACTACGCATTCACACCGACATGAGCTCTGGTTTTAACCTTCTTGCAGCAGCAAATATGGCATACAGCGACACTTGCGGCAGAAGGGGTTGAATGTACCATTCTTTGGCACAGCCAGCTGGAAGATTTTCGAATATTTGGTCAGTATCTATGGCCTGTTTAATCCGGAGGCCTCTGTCAATGTTTTCGAATTCACCATATCTCATGCAAGCTGATTCTATTTTACAGTAGACTCTCAGTAAACAGAAATCTGTTAAATGGAACAGCTGCTTAAAATGGAACAACTGCCTCCAATATGATTGGTTCCGTACCTACAATCTGCGTCGCTGTTCATCTCTCAGTAAACAGAACTCTTGTTAAATGGAACATATGTTCTCAGTCCCTTCATGTTCTACTTAATGAGAGTCTGCAGTATTTTTTCTCAAACTTCTTAATGTCATCTCCCTACCTACACTCTATTACAAGCCTCTGCTGCATTTCCCATTTCTTGGTATCCTCTTCATTGTTATAACCAACCACCAGTTTTAGTTCCTGTGCATTCCGTGGCTTACCCAGAAAGCTTTCTTCCATGTAATGTCTGCTAGAATATTGGTTACCTGCGTGTTCTACAATTTTCTTTGCTGTCTCCTGGTTTCTTATTGTTACACTTATCGTTTTCTATTTCATTGCATGCTGCATTGCCCTCAACATTCTCTCAAGTTTTCTTGTTATTCTTCTCAAAATTTCAGCATTGTATACTTGTGCTGGCACTCTGCAGTGATGAAAGTGTTCGAGTGTACAAATTTAGCCAGAAAGATATTTGAGGTAAATTGCACTGCAGTAGTATAATTGAATATGTCTTTTCTAAACAGGCATTTAGATAGAGGCCCTGCATATTGTCTTGAATTAAAATAAAGAAAAGAGAGCAAAGTTCGTTGGTGCACCTGATGTCATACTGATGTAGACGTATCAGTCAACGGCAGAGCTTGTAAGTGTGGAACTGATATAGTGGTCGTGTCTAGTGTATTATCATCGTGACAACAGTCCAACACAGTGGCAGTGTTTCTCTATCCTGGTTGCAGCTGCAGCCCATGTCCAGAACACAGGAATACCACACCGCTGCACATTTTTCTCAAATACTTACAAACATGGTGTGGTTTATGTGGTTGCTTTGCTTTAATTATAAAATGAGTCTTTAGATTGCTAAATGCTTAATTGTTCTCATTCAATGGTTCGTAGCTGTTGTATTCAAGCTCACTGCACACGCTTGTTGAGAACTGGTGCATTACAGCTTGTGAATAGACCTCTACCGAGGTAAGTCGCACTGGGACGTCACCAGCGCACGTGCCAGGCGGCGTTCGGCAAAACATTCCCCCTGGTGCCTTAGCATGGTACGGTCACGCTGTGCTTCGGACAAGTTTTTTCTTTTTTTTTAAACGTTGAACTTTTGCTTACTGTGGCCAAATTAGATGTGGTATGTGCCAGAGAACATCTAGATATGTGGTACACTACATGATGAAATACTTTCTATGCTGGCTGACTGGAAAACTAAATGCATGTAGCAGCCCGAGTGAGGAATAGCAGTATCATCTTTGAAAATGTCCAGCGTTTATTGTGATGCATGTGTGCATTGAAGGACATCGACAACACTGGTTCACATTCACGGACGCTGAAAGCGAGATTATTGTGTGTGGGTGTGTGTGTGTGAATAACGATGCGTCTTGTTTGCGAAAACATTGGCACTCTTTGCGAGCCGGAGGCAGTCACTGGTTGTTGACAGAACTTCACGATTCGACATTTTAGTCGGATGTAAAGCACTCGACGAGGTCATGTACGGTTGGGTACATCTTGGCGTTTGCGGTACGTGCGGGAAAAAAACAGCATATGATCTCCTGGGTCAAAAACACGACAACACATCAACTATTGTCGAAGCTGCATATATATACGTTGCTCCATGGTGAATATGGAAAACCAATAAATGTATAACTTGTATTATCATAGACTTCATACGTCTTAATGGAAACAGCATAGATTCTTCTTTCTTATATACTTGGTACCTTTACGGCTCGATCTTTATGAAGTGACAATGCAGACTACAAGTTGTGTGTCAGGTTTTAAAGAGCAAATTAGATGTAGGAATACACTGTAGGCATCAGATGCAGTAAGGTAACTGCACAAGAGATCATCTATATAATTAAGTTACAGGGTTTAAAATCTCATAAATTTTCAGTGGGTTATGAGGAATGCCATAGGGGAGAACTTCGCTATTGGGATTCGTTAACCTCGGCCTATAATCTGGCAAAAAGTGTTTCATTGTTTTTGGTTTTCTTTTTCTATCTCTGGTCAGAATTTCGTTCATTGACTGAGAATCTTATCTATGGCCTTAAAAAGCACAGCAGCTCGAAACTATACCACCGCCAATGCTGCAGTGTGCATGTCGTGACGGAAATTGAGTACATTCATACTTATGTCATACAAATATTTTTTAAAGCGCCAGTCACCGTAAACACGCAAAATGTTTGCTTTTGAACAGGATAAGATTTTTTTTATGGCTGCCATCTATGACGAGCAAAATCACCACATGTTAAGCTAACGGAATCATGCATTATAGGTAGTGACTATTCCCTTTAAAAGCTGTAACTTTATAAAATAACAATTCGTAGAGATTTATGTCGAAGGAATGTCCATACATGCAGCGCTGCTATGCAGAAAGATCCTGCTGGCAGAACTTCTTGCCAACCAGCAGCTGTTCCTGAGGGAGGAAATTGTGGACGGGGCACTCGCAGTGATGTCACACTGTTTGCAAATAGGGAGGGGTCTATTGTTCAGAAACAATTGTTGCATGAGCAATTTTCCCTGAAGACAATGGAAACTGTTGTTATAGTCAGTTCTCAAATCGAATGGCATAGCATATTTGATTTGGATTGGATTGAAAGAGGAAGGACAGGAAGGTTATAATTTGAGTACACATATAGCGTAGCAATTCGTGCACATATAGCGTAACATATAACATAGCAATTCGTGCTTTCAGCAAGAGTACGTGTCTAAGCGTTCATGATTAAAAAAAAAGGATGACATGGACATGAGAAAGTGTGTTTAATAAGCTCAGGTACTGTGGTAGTGAATACATAACTTCTATGAGGTCACAGTTGTATTGTAACTTGCAAGTGTCTGTAGCAGCAGGATAACGTTCATAGATGCAACAGAAGCCATTAATGACTATATCACAAGTATAAGGTGTTAGCATCGAGTAGACGTAAACAATGACAAAAGAAAGAAGCACTTGGGAAGGCACGCTGCCTAGAAGATGGCATCAGAGTCTCGTTGTCATTGAAACCGTTACTAACTGTATCACAGGGATTATATTACAAATACAAAGTGTTACTGGCATTAGGGTAGACATAAATAACGACAAAGAAAAGTTATCTTTGCCTGACCACGGGGTTGCATCAGATGAACTCGCGCCGGCTGCTTAGATGTTGGCGTAAGAATCCCATAGTCATTAAAACCGTTACTAACTGTATCACGCAGGTTATATCACAAGTAAAATGCGTTTACATAAACGACAAAGGAAAGTTATCTTTGCCCAACCAGAGGGCTGCGTCAAATAGGTTTATGCTTGCTGCCTAGACGTTGGCATCAGAATCCCATTCCAGTTTAGGACCTGTGTTCTCTACTTCAGCTGACCAATCGGGAACATCATGGAGCTTGTGAGGACTGCTGGCACAGTGCACAATGGTAGAACTCAGAAAAGGGTCTTCCGATACGATCGCCCTGGAGGAGGCGTCGAGACTTCTGGAAGGCAAGTCCGCGCTCATCGTCCAGACTGGGACCAAATGTTCGTCCTCGGGATCGGACGGCGGGCAAGCCTCAAGAACCATGGTCCCGTCGGGAACGATCTGCGGCAAGTTGAGCCCGCTCGTAGGATAAGGTGTGTCTTCGTAGAAGCTCTCCATGAGGTTCTTCATTGTCGGGGATGACATGATGGCGGCCTCCACGGCGCGGTTGCTCCGCCAGACTTGGCAAATTGTCGGGCTCGACGGTTCGCTGATGGCGGTATCGGCGCGTTGGCCAGCGCTGCCGGCTTCGCGCACACCCGTGAACTCCTCCTGGTCGCATTCTTCCAACACCTCCAGCGAAGGCAGTAGCTCCTGTGAGCTCTGTTCGCTGCGACATGGCTCTCTCATCGTCAGCCACGGCACTTCCGCCTCGAAGATATGAAGGAACCAGCTCCTCACTTCCACAACGTTGCGCGGGTTCTCTCGGCGGTCGGTGTTGTTCGCGAGCAGCTCGGAGATGAGGCCTTCCACGTAACGCAGCCTTTGGCATATCACCTGCAGCACGGCGTGCCTGCCCCGGCGCCGTCGGTCACGCACCGACGAAGTTAGCACCAGGCAGCGCAGCGTTTCGAAGCGGCTGGAATACTCGGCTCGCCACTGAGAATCGCACAGCCTCTTGCGGCGGTAAACCGCGTCCTCGTCCATTCTCCGACGATCACGGGCTCTTGACGCACTGCCTTGCATCGAACTTTTGCGACGTTTCGGCGGCATTACTCGATCTGTCGCGGCTTGAACCACCAAATTTTGGTTGAACTAAACGTCTAAACTACGCTTTGCTTTAGCTCAAACCTTCTGTCGTCTGGACGATGTATATTTGAATTATTGTAAAGCCGTAAGCCAGCCAGCAATCCAGTGACTAATCCATATATTTCATGACTTTGCATCGGGTCGGCATCGAGTAAACTCAATATGAGTGTACTAGCCAAATTGTAAAAAAAAAGAAAAAAGTGAAAGGCACGTACACACACAAGTCGGAATTCACAGGTCATAAAGTTCGAGCGATTTGTGCAAACACATCCTACTCGCACTTCTGTTATCGTCGATGCTATAAAAAAAATCAAAAACATCGTGTAAGTTTGATAATGCTGTATTTTATCAAAACATTGTTAATTTTTTTTCAGTTTTCGGGGTGAGAATTGATTGTTCTTCTGGTCTTGAAAATAATCTTATGCTCGCAATGCATACGCAGCCTTTGAGATTGGTTGCGCAAGTTTGGGCCACGAAACTTTTTTGAAACAAACCTATTCTAGATGTACACTAGCGCCACGAATTAGCTTTTTACAGCATCACAGCAACCACAGCCCTAGCAAGACGAGCGCAGCCCTCATAGCTCCAGCAGCTGAAATTTTGAGAAAATGCTGCAACGGCACCTGTAGACTTGTGCGTTTATTTGCGTGGCTCACGCAGCAACTGCTGGAGCCATATGGGGAGCATCTGTTGCATCGCAGTTTCTTGACATTGTGAAGCCTTCCTAATGCGTTCGAGTCTTAATATAAACGTATACAGCTGTCCAATGTTGTATTGATGGCCCCTGGCGTAGTAACAGCTGTGAAGGGCTCCGTTTTTAGAACATAATCTTATGCTCACGCGTTTACGAGTCAAGGAGGATAGTGCTTGTGTCACTATAACGTGCGTTATAAATGAATTAAACGCGACAGGGCTGCATAATAGATCGTTTGATTCATGCATACGCTTTCCTATTCACCGCCGGAAATCCCCGACTTTAATCTAATTGCGGCAGCCGCATTGCATGCGTGCGAATCAAAATGCACATTGAGGAGAACGTCAGGTGGTCACGAACGACGGACGTTCCTCTCGCGTGACTTTGGTACGCAAAGCCTGCATAGCTGCTTTAAAAGACATGGAACATTTATTGTGCCAAAGGCATGTTTGCACTATACTCGCCGTATGAGCCACTGTCATTTCTCACAACTATATCTGCCAGTCAAGAAACGTTGACACGTAAAAAATACGCAACGCTTGGATGCCTTGGTGCCAACACTCGCCCGCAAGCAACTATTGCAGGAAGGTCAACGCAGTCATCGCCGCGGAAGCTTGCGCGCCATCCGTGACCTTGAGGATAAAATCGAGCTGAACACACAAACCTTCAGCAGTAATGCTTAGTAATGATTGCACTGCAGAAATTCCTCAACATTAGTCACGTTTTGCGTTCACTGGTCTGGTTTGAGTTACGTAAATGAGGCGTTACAAAGGCCGAAAACGGAAACTGTGCCACTTCAGTTGATACCAGCGAGAACACTTCGCTGCACACCACACCAACAACCAACTCTCTCGATAACACCGCCGAAACAGAATAACAACTACAGTTGGAACAAACAGGGATGTGCCCACGGAGTGGATGTGCCCGATCTGCCACACACTACCCTAAGGTCCACCAGGCGAATGACGTCTTGAGCACATGACCGACGAAAAACAACGACGCACAGCCGCGACAGCAGTGCTCTCTCACGAGCAGAAATATCAACTGCTGGTTGAGTACTAACGTGTCAACGCAAAAACTACCCTTTAGCGACGAGATTGTGCATCAGCATCAGTCGGTTTTCCTGTCTTGGTCTACAGCACTGACAAAGTGCCGTTCGATAGTCTTAAGCAGCAGCGATATCGTTGTGTTGGTTATCCCACGGATGAATTTCCACTATGATAGAGAGGTACTGTCTTGCACCGTGCAATGTTATAATTTGCATGGAATAGCTGATAAACTTGCTTTTTTTCCTCATTATGCCACGTGCTGTGGGAATGTTTACCGAGCATTTAGCCTTTCAGGGAGGACGAGAGAGCTACTCAATGCAACAAAACACCCGTCCCTACTGGACCAAGCGTGGGCGTCCATCCGCGGTCACTTAGGTAGAAATGATCTCCACCCTGTACGATTACGTAGTCACCACAACTAACGAGTGATCGCAATGTTTTAAAACGTGCCTGTTTGTTTCACGTATCGTTTGTAGATTCCAACTTCCCTTCTCTGCTGGCCCGAATTCATTATTCAGCTCCCAGATCCAAGCAGTATTGCCGCATTTAAAAACGTGAGTTATTACTCTTCAAAAACTTTGTACCCGTACGCATGTGAGTATAACACAAATAAAAGGCTGCCTAAAAACATGCGTTTTAGTTTTAAAGACAATTAACTTTGGCGAAACTTGCGATCCACGCATACGAAACTGCTGCTACGTAGGCGCCGCCACTTTCCTTTGAGTGTCTGAGTTTGGTAACGCCACAGAGATGGAGAGGCGAACTTGTGTGTAATGCGGACCAGTTGGAAAACACCTTTCGGTGGTTATTGTAAAATACGAAGCCCATCTTTGCTGTTTCAGCCGGGCTGTATTATGGCGAGGACGTCGAAGAACTCTAGTTGATGAAACAGGGCTGTGCCGATCCGCGTGAATGCGAAGCTAGCCAAGCTTTCAGGTGGTGTAGTTTTTTGCTGCTGCTCGATGCACAAAGCCTTCTGTCCTTCGCTAATCGCAGATAGTATGAAAAAAGCCGACAGCTGCGTTACATTAGAGTAGCCTTTAACTCGACCAATTTGTGTGCTAAGGACCGTTCTAATTCGTTTTTTGTTTACTTTTGCAGCAATGAATGGCGTTCGACCCGTTCAACAGGACGTCAGCCATGGGGAGAAAAAGAAGAGGAACTACAAGCTGCTCGTGGATCCAGCGATGAAAAAGGGGGCCGCGAAAGTCTACAGATACGATGGAGTTGTTCCTGGGGTACGATGCCACCTTGGGACCGGCTACTTTTGAACGTGGCGCCGGCTGGATCGCGACTCGCTTCGTGCACTGGCACTGCGACTCTATGCGCGCGTTTCGGCCGACTAGCAGCCGTGTTTACGTCTATCCGGTGTCTTGGAATGACAATGTTGCCCACCGATGGCATGAGCGACATTGAGTAATGACGTGCGCAGCACCGTGATGAGATGTTGATGTCTGCTACATTACCGCCGCATGCATACCTCGTTCAGCTCGTGAAAGCTAGCCGAAACACATCACATCGCACATGGCTTCAACAACTGTGCCTCATGTTAGCTCAGCTTTCCCTCACTTGAGTGCAGTGCTTCGTAGCTCAGCACGATCTAAAAATTACGGTGCACTTGAGTGTTTGAAAGAGTGCATTGCTGGTCAGGCGTAAGTGTTGCATGTATACTACACCTCCAGTTGTTATAAACCGGTCTAGTTCTATTGTTGCGCCCTTATCTAAAGAAGGGACATCATTGAACATTGCTCATGCCTTATTATTTTTGTTTGTTTCAGCAAGAGAATCTGTACCCACCTGTTCAAGTCCGAGATCCGAGGTCTCGTCTCACATTGCTGTGGGCGAGAACCGAAGTGGCAGATTTGCCAGTTCCTAAGTTTAAGGTGTGTAAATGGCTGGTGCCTAGTGCTTCTTGCATTGCGACCTGGTTAACCTTTGAAAGCAGTCAGCTGTTTGATATTTAGTTGTGCTTTTTGGTACCAAACACCGCAATATGTTGGGAATGTGACCCATTTCACATGTAAATCTTGATACAGTCATACAAACAATGTAACTTCAAACTGCGGAGCTCCATTTTTTTGTAATAGCGATCACATAGGAACTTGACTAACGACTCCACTTGTGCACTGCACCCTTCACAAAGATCACAAGAGAAACCGTTTTCATTGTACATTTTCTTAATTTAGGTTAGACTCAGTTTGTCTGGTGAAACTGATAGAGCTTGTGCACTTGTCTTCTGGCAATCACTGTGTAGAGAAGCAGCTGTAGTTTCACAAGTGCATGCACTAGCCTTACCAAAACCTGTTTCGTTGCTATAACATAGACCATGTTTGTTGCTTGAAACATAGTCACAGTATAAGTGATGTGCTGCCACATATTTAGAACCTCACATGTCATGAATCCTCAGAATGAACATAAGGTATATGGTTGCTATGTACTGCAGATGTTCCCATCGATGGCAGCGTCGGCCAATCAGTTCTAGTTGCGTGTGATGACGATAAGTTTTGTTTGTTGTGCCTGTTATGTTGCAGTTTTGGCTTTACTGTGTGTGTACATTGCAAATATGTTAAAGAGGTGAAGTTTAGTATAAAGCTTGCTATGTGGTAAATTAGCCCACACACCATCTACAACAGGAAAGAGAGCTGTTCTTGAACATAATCTCATGTTGCATCTAGCATGTCAATACTGCCTCCCTTGAAGTACAGTTGTGTTGTCTTTGATCGCTACTGCAGTTGAGCTGAGAGGTGCATATGCACAATTCTTTCATTCATGCTAGTGGAAATGTCAGAGCAATAAGAAGCTGCATAGGACCACAAGAAAAACAATTGTTCATAGTATCTTCACTGCTCCCTTATATGATGGTGCGTTAATTGTTATGCTTTGCTTAAGGTAGTGACAGGATTCGGCCGCTCAGTACCTGTGGCACGCTGCTTCTGCAGCTGAACATAGGTCACGAGTTTGGTTTCCAGCCATTGTGGCTATGTTCCTTTTAGGGCATAACATTTGTGCAATTAAATTTAGGTGCATGTTAGGGAACTATGTCTTTTAAGTTCATCGGCGTCTCTCATAATCATATTGTGGTTTTGGGACGTTAAACCCCACAAATCAGTCGATCTAAGTTCATCCACAACCACGGACGAGTCTCTCTTAGCAACAAAGTTGTTTCGAACATTGGAAATCATAATTAGGTAGACAGGGGCTTTGCGGGTGCTGAAAAAATTATGTTTTTTGGCAAGTTTTCTTCTTTCAGATTTCTCAGTCGATTTGTTTACATTGCATGTTTTGTCAAGTGCTCGTCAAAGGGCATCATTCTTTCTTGCTTTTCAGATTGATGAGCACTATGTGGGAGTACCACCACCACTGGAGGTGACCCTCACCAATCTTAATGACAACATTGGCAAGGCGTTCCTGGATGACCTCCTGAAGAAGTTTGGACAGATTGACGAGTCTATCGTCTACTACCATGCACGAACGCGGAAACACCTGGGCTTGGCCCGTGTCATATTTTCCACCACAAAATCTGCCCGCTACTGCGTTGAGAAGATGCATCTCTCCTCGGTCATGGGCAATATCCTCAATGTTTTCCTCGACCCTTTTGGTGAGCTTGCTCCTTTTGCTTGTGACCATGATACATCATTATTGACAGAGGCCAAGTAATCATACAGGAGACCTTGTCGACTGCAGATTTATAGTTACTGCCACCTATATTGAACTGTACTTTGAACTGTATCATTTTCAATACAAATCTAGGAAACTTAGAACTGCTAAAATCACTAACGGGGTTGCTTGGGCGAGTTAGTCAACCATCAAGAAAAATTGCGATGAAAGGTTAATGCCAAATCATTTGCTCAACTAACTTTACTGAAAGACAATTAGGACATGAATGAGATAAATATATGCTCATAAAGGTTGACCAAGAATGTCATCTAAAGAACGGAAACATGTCTGTTGCGTGGTGGCAGGTAACAGAGCACATCTGTGTCTGCTTCATATAGTGTTGCTACGCTATTACTGAAGTTTGTATGCCCAGGACGCTTATGTTCCTTCTTGTTAAGCCATAATTTATTAGCATGAGGAGTCTTTGCATGCATGCTTTTTATTAGAAATGAATGTAAAAGTTATGAATTGGTCGAGAGTGTGTTCAGTTACAAACATGAAACACCCACACAGACGAAGTGTACTGCATGTGTATGTGTACCGTGTTCTATATTGCAAGCATGTTGTCTCCTTTGTGCAGTTTAAGCATGTCTTCAAAATTGATGAACCAACAAGCCTAACAACATGCATTACTTCAATTTCAAACTCAACGAAAATGTAATTCATGCCTTTATATTTGTGCTTTCCACAGGTCGAGAGTGCCAGCGGCTCTACGAGGAGATGTCATCGGACCGTCCAAAGTTTCAAGAGCCTACACCTTTCATTCCTGATCCCCCTCCTCCTCCTACTTCATCGCAGATGCTACCAACACCACCACCTGCACCAAGAGTCCACCATCCGTCTCCCGCCCCTCCCCCACCATCTGACTACGGCTACTCCAACCACTCAGATTATGGCTCGGGATCGTACCGTTCCAACCAGTCAACCCCAATGAGTTATGACAGCGGCTACTCCTACTGCTCGTCGTCTCAATATGCAGCACCTTCCCATTCTTGGGATGTGAACCACTCTGGGACATCATGGGGGTCCGATGGAGTGGCCTGGCAGCAAGGGTCCGCGTGGGACCCCCACGCCGACGCTATTCCACCGCCCAAGCAGAGCCCTGCTCGCGAAAGCCTCGACAGCCGCATAGAGCTCCTGTTGAAGCAGACGGAAGGTAGGGCCGGATTTCTAGACACAGGTGCGCCGCCCTTTGCAAGTCCACCTTTCGGTGAAACCCTGGCTCCTCAGCAGAGTTCTCCGGTGCCGTCCACGCCACAAAGCTCCGACGAACTGGCTGCGGTTTCGCTCCCGCCTCTGCCTCCCGATTCTTCCCCACTGCCTCCACTGCCAGAAAGGGACGAGCTTCCACCTCCCCCACCTGAAGAAGACGACGAAGCCATGGAGCTGCTGTCAACTCCACCATCACCGTTTTTATCACTGCAGGAGTACCATCATTGGGCTAGAATAACGAGAGAGGCGAGGACAAGGGACCTTTCGGATTCTGAGCTTGATGACCGTCGTGCTGATGTGACCATGCAGTCAAACGAGGAAACTAACCAGTCAGTGTCAAGCACACGAGACTCAACACCAGTTCACGATGAACTGCCAGAGCCAGCACAAGAAGAAGATGCCACTGCAGACAACGCCGACGATGACGACGACGATCGTATGTCACTCTCGTCGCTAAGCAGTGGTGAAGAAAAACTGCAAGTAAATGCACCGCTGCCCGAACCCCCAAATCCCAGCATGTACCTCACCGAGGAGGCAACTGCAAGTCCAGCTGCAGTGGCTTACCCAGCAACACCAGAGACGTCGTCTGTGTATGCACCTGTGTCAGTCTATCCAAGCGCACACCCCATGTATCCGAGCCAGGAAGTGCAGATGATGGCACAGATGGGCATCTGGAAGCCTGGCATGGGGTCGGGAGTCCAGTCACCATCTCCACATGCGCAGCAGCCACCGCTTCCGCCGTCGCCAATTCGTTCTGGTTCGACCTATGGCTACCACGGTAGTGCACCGGCACCCGCTGCTGCCGCTGTGCACCCTCCGCCGCACATGCCAGCCTACAATCCGCTCTACCCGCCACCGCCACTGCCCCATTACAGCTCAGCATCAACGCACTCTCATCACTACCCACCTCACTACTACCCATCGTCATCTACGCCCGCGCAGTATGGCCGTGTTGACTACTCGGCAGCCCGGATGCCACCGTCACCTTACAAGTGGTACAACACTATGGCACCAATGCAACGTGTTGGCTTTGCCAGGGCAAACAGCCCTCCCTTGCCTCCCGGCACGATGAGTACAGACCCCAATGCACCCACAGTGCGTGCCGTGTTAGACGCCCTGGTGGTGGAACTGAGGGAAATTGTGAAACGGGACATCTGTAAGCGCATGGTGGAAAGCTACGCATTCAAGCGCTTTGAAGTTTGGTGGGACGAACAGGTTTCTGCTGCATCTAAGGTATATGTGGCGCTCATAATCTTCTGCCTTGCTTTTCTATACAGTGTGTGCAGGGCATTGTGAACTTTTTGTTTTGTTGCGTATAATTGTATGCATACAAAATCTTTAAATGACATCAGTGAGATCCTGGTTATAAAATGTGCAGGATGAACTTGAAGTCTCACTTTATATGTAACCATGCCCTTAAACCTCACCGTAGGGAGCTTAAAACACGTGCTACAAAATCCTCTTTGCAAACCCTACCTGACTTTCATAACCAGAAGCTCACGGAATGCAGTGCATTATTAGTCTCTATATAACTAAATGCATTTCTTAGGAATTTCAGTGCTATGGAATGTCAACACTGCCATGTCGAAAACTATACTGCAGGCACTGGAGGGCAAGTGATAGACTAAGTTTTTTTACGAATACCACACACTCTGCGACTTGGCTGAATGGTTTTCAATGTAAATGAAGGGGTCACCGCATTAACATACAGAGATTGTGTGCCTCATGCTCTTTTTAGTGGTGTATGCTGCGGTATTCGCTGCGTGCAGAAAGGTCACAAATGTTCACACCTGGCAAGTAAGCATGAACTGTTAAACTTTAAGGTTCTGGAACAGTGATTTTCTAATAGCATTGATGCAGAATTTATGAGCGTCGGAAAAATTGGTTGCAGGCACAACTAAAGCCTTCATATTGATAGGGTGCTGCTTTATTTGTCCAGTGACAGTTTTATTGATTGTAGCAGCTGCATGGTTGTAGATGAGGGTGGGATGAAAAATCCTCGCTTCGGGCAAAGTTATGGTAGAAGGAAGAAACCACTGAATCGAATTTATTAATTTTAAGCCGCCTTGGTTGCTGAAGTGAATAACTTGTTTGTCTAGGCCTTTCTTAGAATTGTGATACAGCATGGTACACACTTAATAAATCAAATGAAGGATATGTAGAACCTCGTTGATACGTTTTCGGAAAAAAAAAGATGAGGGAAATAAACATACTATCTGGGAAACGTACGATCCAAATCAAGCAAAAAATTAGGCGAACAAATCCATATATAAGCGTAAAAACGAAATACATTTATTTCTCAAAAAACATTCTAATTTCCTGCTTCTGCCTCTCACCCTCGGACAAGAAAAGCTCCGTCTGCGCACATTGCAGACCCTTGTCCGCATTTTCAATATTTCTTCCGGAAAAGAAGCTTTGTAGAGCTTCCTTCGCACTGTCCTCTGTTTTTTCCTCATCTTGACCGTATAGCATCATTTCTTCACGCTCCAACTGAGCTGCGCTAAAGCAGTATCATTTTCAGTCCAGCAAGGGCTTCGGCGAAGTTAGCCGGTCGGCGCATGCCTTCATCCTCGCCACTATGTTCCGGCAAGTCGCCCCCCCCCCCCCCACCACCTCCGCGACAATAGCGTTAGCAGGCGTTTGCCCCTCCACCCGCTTTTTCCCCCGCCAACCTAAATGCTCAATGGGAGCTACACTACTAGCGGGCCGCACGCTATTTTGGATTTTCTGCGGGCGGACCGCAAGCGCGAACGGCGGCTCGCGTTATGACGCATGCGCCGAGGCAGCGACCGCACTGCAAGGACTTGCGGTGCGCTAGTGTTGAACTCCCTATGCGGCTCGCAAGTCGGTACGTTGTCGTCTGTCGAGACGAACTCGACGAGGGGTGCGTCGTTCTCCTCATCGATATCGTCGTCTGTCAGGCGGGCGCGTCACAGGGTCGTCTTCGCTGCGCTCTGCATCTTCTCATGCAAGCTGCCGCCGAAAACAGCACTTCCTGAAACAGCTGCTCCTTATGCACGCTGCCATGAAAGTTCACTCCGGAGGCCCATGCTCTTCATTAGTGCCTCCTTTAGCTCCCCATGGCGGACTCCGCGGGCTAGCTTTGTTGCGCCGCCGAATACCAAGGCGTTTTTCTCGATCTCTCTCCGCTTCGACACAACGGTATTCATTCGCTGGCAGTCGTTCGTTATCTATGTCGATTCGCTTCCTTTACGGGTTCTTATCGACAACCGCAAGGGTATTCAGCTGCGCCTTAATCGACAAGGGCTTGCGCTTCCTCGACGCCAAGCTAAACGCAACAGTCTCGAATCGCGAACTATGTACACTGAGAAACGCGCAGCCTCGCATAGATCCTGGCGTGGCCTGCATATCCCTAAACCGTTCGGCATCGGTGTCGGAGTGGAGAGTGATCTCCATTGGCTGTAACATCAGTTACGTCGTTCTCGGCGTCGTAAACCACGCGCGCTATTAGCTGCGTTTTGAGTGACGTCGTCTATCTCGTTGCTGACGTGCGCAGAGCGCGCGCGCTATGAAGCCTCCACATGGGTAGGCCACAGACAACTGTCGCAGAGCGCCGACAGCAGAAACGTGAGAGCGCATTCGCCGGGCCGATAGTGCGTTACCGGAGGCGGAGTGTCGGCCGCAACTGCGTACCGATGATCCGGCAGCCTTAAAATCCGCGCGAAAATGCGAAAGCCACTGTGCTAAAGAAAAAAAAAAAACGGGTATTTTTTGAGAACGGTTTGAAGACTGACGGGTCTCTGTGGGAGAGGGCGACAATTGAACGGCATCAAAGACGCCGCCGCGCGGCGGCCCGCGAGAGCAGTTTTTTTTTTTTTTTTTGCGCAGTTCAGTAAGAATTATTGCCCGCGGAACGTATCATACGACCGCACTTTGTCGCAATGCCGAACGTTGCTGCCTAGTAATCGTATTTTCCGGGAACATATTAAGCGGAACGTATAAACACGTAGCTCTATGGGGGCATTTTTAGTTTTCGTGATTTCGAGCGTAGGAGCCGGGAAATCGTGTCAAGCGGGAGCGTGACAACGAGGCTCTACACTGTTGGTATTTCCAAACAAATTTTAGATCCTCCCAAGAATACTTAAAATGGCATGCGGGTCTTTGTTTTTCCAGTGTGCTTCTTGAAAGCTCGCACTCCCACTAAAGCATCAATGCATTATTTGTTTCTGTGTTGGAACATGCAAGTTTTCTTTTACATGTATTTGTGCTCATGGAGGTGTGGGGAACTCGGCAAATTTATACCGTGATTCAATTTTAAGCTCTTGCTCTGGTATGTGCTTACGCTTCTCTATATTGTGTCTCCCAACCTCGATAATTAAGGGGTTTAATAAGATGGTTGCATCCATTGTTTCGTGTTTCCCTCTGGCCATAGAATCTGCAAAGGAAGTTATCTTCAGAAAGATCGCAAGTATGATGGCTCGTTAAGGTTTTGCTGGAAGAGTTACTTTTGCATTTTTCATTGTGGCTGGTGAGTGGAGCTGGGGGAGAGGCAATCGTATAATCATAGACCTATGCTGCCATTAGGCGTTTTTTCAGCAATTACTGAAACCATTGTTCTTGATAATCTTAAAGATCCCAAAAAATTGAACTAAAATTTTGTATGGCTGCTAATAACTTGTTTAGCTTTGCTATTTTTTCCTTTCGAGATGTAGATCGTGTGGCCTGCCACAACAACCTCATGAATGGGCTCATGCAAACACGAACTGTTCAGCACACAGTAGCATGGAAAATCTGATAGATGAACCTGCTTCAGGCTGTTCTGTGTAGTCTAGCATGTCTTGTATGAAGCTAAAAACTTTCTGCGAAACTTTTCACTAGTTTGCATGCTAAAGTTTCTGCTGTCGGCCAAAAAGAAAGTTAGACTTTCAGTGAATTTATTATGTATGCCGTATGAATGGAACACAGTGGCGTAATGAACTAAGTTTCTGGCTTTCAAACGCTACCATGGATAAAAATTGAGTGGTAGCCTTTGTTTAATGTGATCGATGGAAAGTATGCTGTACATTTATTTGCGCCTGGATAAAGAATATATATAAAATTCAAGAGGTTTTCTTTCACATATTTGGCATTAGTTGTTAAGGTCATTATTTGAATATTGGACGCACTTTAACAATGGGTATTACAATGTACCTTCTCCATTCCCTATCGCCCTTTCTTAATGATTTGTTAGCTCCATTATTTTGACGTTATCTGCTGCAATATGAAGAAGCCAGACTTTGAAATGAGATTGATGTGACAGATAACTGCATGGATGCGAAGACCAGTAATCATGATAACTGGAGGATGGTTTTACTCATTTTGTGCTGTGTTTTACATTCTTGTGACGCAACAGCCACCTGCAATGAACTTGCTTTTGTTCTGTGCACCTGTAGCCAGCATGGAGAGCTATTTTTTTATTCATATTTTTTTTTTTTCTCTAAACAGTCAAAGACTTCTGAGGTCACGCTGAAAAATGAAGCAACGAGCAGTCAGACTGTTTCATCGTTGTCGTCGCTGTTTGATGGTTCGAGAAACGAGTCCAGCTTCTCCATGGGTGACAGCTTTGGTTCCGGTTTTGGATTTGGCCTTCGAGCGGCCATGCCCCGAATGCCATCGTTCAGGGTAAGTGCAATCTCCCTGAAAGTCGTTCTTGTGCCTTTGGTTCATCAACTCAATAGATGTCACTGAATTGTCAAAATATGAAACTTCTGCGATGAGTTTTGCTGAAGAGCATTGATAAGTGTATAGCAGGCACAGATGAATGTTCTTCAAGGGAGGGTTCCGACATTGAACTGGTGATTGATAGTGGCGGTGATTGCATAAATCCTTTAGATCAATACTGATTGTAAATTTACTAATGTCTTAGTGAGTGTACTAATGGCACTACAACAGCTTGGAGTACTTCAAGAGATTGTTACATGCCCTGTGTTGACACTGTGCACACTAATGTTCTAGAAGGGGTTGTCGGTCAAGTTGGCTGTCGGCCCTGGATCTGTGCATGTGCAGAAGCCATTAAAGAGTAAATCAAATCATAGATTTACTGTTACTGTGCAATTAGTGATGCCACAGTAAAAGACACTTCATTTTTGCTGAAAGCATTGTTGCCTAAATTTGTTAAATGTTTTGACAACATCCTGAGCAGCATCCTATAGTTCCGTGAAGCAAGTGGTAGCTGTAGCCTTCAACCAATGTCATGTTTTATTCATAAAAGCTGCGGGTACTTGTCGTACTACTGTCCCATGCGAGAGCTGTATTAGCATATTGCATTGTTGCACGAGGGAGTGTTGGCAGTGGAGGTGTTCAGTTCAAATCTGGCTGTCTTGCGTCACAGCTGCCATCTCATTAATTATGAAGCATTCAAGTGATGATTACAGTTTTGTTCAGAAAGTGTTATGAGAGGCAATTGCTCGGATTCAGGGTTCTTCCCATGGTAAGCGGCTGAACTTTGCCGCCTACCACTTCGGCCAATGGCACTTCCGTGACTCCGTGCCCGCCACCATCTATTTCTCGCTCTTTTCAATACAGGGGAACTGTGGCTCCTAAGTACAGTTCTGGTTTTGCAATTTCTTAGGGATCGTGAGATTGTCCGAAAAAAACAACAACTAGTAATTGCTTCTTTTCCCCCCTTTTGTGCGGATCAAGGTGATAGCGGATTGTGCTGACTGGCACAGTGACAAGCAATGGCAGTGAAAACATTAGGCTTTTATGTAGACTTTGCTGGAAATTCATTGTTGCTATATTTTAAGTATAGTTAAGTACTACATTAAAAGCGGGTACATGCTAACAATATTTTACTAACAAGGCATGCCAGATGCTCTTGTGCATACGTAATTGTGTTAAGTGACAGTGGCCTCTTCCAAGTTTTAGTACGCTCCACTAAGGCAAAAGCAACATAAAGGACCAGCTATGACTGCGAATGGATTGGCACATGAGAACACTGGCTCAAGGCTGGAAGATAAGATCACAGTGATTGTGGTTTCAAATAATGCGATTTCAGACCTGAAGTCAGAGCATAAAGTACAGAAAGTCAGCTAAAAAGTTATACGGAAGAATTATACCATTCAGAATTTCTGACGTGCCTCACTTTTATCGAGGCATTATGGGGCAGGGCATACATAAATATCTTTTTACGGCTCTTGTAATTGTGATATTTCTATTAAAGCTTTGCTAATGTACTGTACAAGCTAAAGAAGCACTAATATACTGCGATACATCGTTCACACGTACCTGCCGGAGACAGCGGCATAACTGCGCTCTGAACGCACTACGCATCAACTACCAGCTACAAATTTCCATCTCCTGACATGTGCCGCTGCCAGCAGAGGAAGAAACTCAGGGCCACAGGAAATATTGCCTAAAGTGCCCACCGCAAGCTATTTCTTTCTTTTTGCCTAAGTCCAGAAAAGTTGCCAACTCTCGTCGTACAATTGCCCGATTGCACGCGTTGGGGACTCCGATGAGCATTTCGAAACTACTGTGGGGTCCGGGATACGGGGCGTGGTACGGCGACACAACGGACATGATCGGCTGTGTGATACACAGTTGTTCCGCGGTTTGCTTCTTAGAGAAAACTGATGCAGTTTTCATTTATTCAAAATTCTTTTCTGCATGGCTAATTGTGTGCAGCACTTCGCTCAATTGGTGAGCACCGTGATTGCTGATGCGGGGAGTAGCCTACTGGGTTAACGTAGTGACGAAGAGCTAGCTCTCCCCAAGCAATGCGTGCTCCACAATGCTCTAGCAGTCCTGGCAACGGATGGAGGCGCGTTTGGGCTGTCGTTGTATAAAAGCGTGCAGCATGATTACAACAGCGCTACGCTTGCTCTACGGGTGTTGGCGTAAGACAGCAAGGTTTCTCGGTGCTCATGACCCGCAACACTAAAGTCTGCGTCAGTGAGCTGCTTGCGTTTCTGTAAAGGGGTGCGCGCTTAAACATGGTCCTGCAATACCAAACGGCAGCTATCGGCGGCCCAGCGTGTTCAGGTAGTCCCCTACTATATGCGTGCAGTAGGCCTAAAGTGACGCTACGCCACAGGCATACCCGAGCCGCCTGAGCAGATAACCGGGGATGCTTACTGTGTAATAACCGGGAAGCTTACTGTGATAAGGCTTTTCATCGCCGATATGTCATATCGGGGCGTTTGTTGGTGGTCACCACCTCACCTCTGTCTTTTCCCCTATGATGGCTTGAATGTGTCTTCGCCACAATCGCGTGGAAGTCGGAATAACTTATCGGCTGATCTCTGCACTTGTCAACATGACGGAAAACCGTTCACTGCACATTGTTAGACTGACCTAGATTGAGGTGAGTGTCCAAAGCGCCGTGCGAATACATGGGAGGAGTGAGGGCCTTTCGGGGTGAACTCCCGCACCGCTGTACTGCCGTGCAGGCACCCGTTGAAGCCCCTAAAACTCCTAAAACAAAGTTCTATGGGCTTTAGGACCTGTGGGCTTTCTCCTCGCTGGAGGCTGCGTCCAAGCGGTGGGCAACTGCTGCGCGCCCTATATTTCGGCTGCTGTTAGCCAACGTTGCGGTAATATGGGCAAGATTTATTATTGCATCACTTCAACACTATACTGTATTGAATCACGACACAGATTACACGTTGGTAGCATCCTGTATATTTTTTTTTCAGCTGTTTTGTCACGGAAGTCATCCGCACTTACGCGCCCGTTTGAAGAACGCATTCTGCGTGCACTCATTGTTAATGAAGGTGAGCTTAAAAGTGCTGCACAAAAGAATAAGCCGCAGATCATTAAGATGACCAGGAGCACGTATGATGTGGGTATGATGCAGGTTCGGTAGCTCTCCAGCTTGTTCTGACCACGTTTCGATCTGGAACTCTTTCAACTTCTGGCTACTCACGGGCAGAGCGTGCTTGTTTTTTTCGGGTTGCTTACACTCTCTCCGCAGCGTACTTCCGGTTGGCATTCGTTTTTCTCAGGTTGGACGGTTCTGGCTACAAGCGGGAGCCCGAGAGTCGCCACCAGCATTCATGATAGTTGTAGAAGCTCAAGTCTCGATTGCGCGAGCCCCCCTCACCCTTTTTTTTGTCTCTCTGAAAAACGAGCTCTTTCTTGTTTCTTGTGTTTCAGCATGCGAGCAATCGGCCGCTCGCATGCTCTCGCTAGCTCGTCCTAACGCACGCTTCTTCACACACATATATGCACGTAGTAAATGGATATCTCATGTTAATGTGTTTGCACACTTCATGTCATTTGTTATACTTCGTGCAATTCATTTGCGTAAATGGCAGCGTTCTGTCCTCTGCTGTTTCAAGCATTTTCGTGCGAAGCGGGGAATGTGTCCGTTGGCGTGGCCGCGGTACCAAAGTAAGAATTATCTCACATAACTTTTGCATCTCGTTCACTTGATAAGGTTATGACATCACTAACTTGAATTCCTTGTGATCTGCATAACGACTAATGGTTATAGAGGGGTGTGTGGCATGCGGACTGACTTTCTTCGACCAAAAATAATTCTGACGATGCTTGGTTTGATGACTCGTCTCTGACAGATATTGAAAACGTGATCATCAACACCAATTTTAGGATTTAAGACTTATACATTTTGAGAAAGGACCACGTAGGTAAAGTACACGAAAAAAAATGTTACTCACAAGGACTCTTGTGCATTCGTCTAAGATGAGTCGACGGTGAAAGCCTTGTTTTTCTTTGTCTTTTTATTCACCATCCTTGCCCCCTCCGAAAGCTTTGTGAACCTAATGTGATTTCACACTGCCCCCATGATTGAGGACATAGCAAGGTTTATGCATGTCAGCTGGTTTTACATGGCCTCCGTGATTGCACCGCGGAAGCGACGCAAAGAGACCATGTCCAGTAATGACGTCACCATATGGCACACGCTGAATGACGACTTGATGCCATCACAAATTTTATTGATCTGTGACATCATCACGTCATAACGTTTTTGCATCATTCGTGTTGATGACGCGGGACCCCGGCGGTTAGTGCGTGCGTTTGATGAGACAGCTAAGGTTTTCACTTTCTGAAAAAAAAAAAAAAAGAACGGGACAAAACAAAGTGAATAATCGATAACAGTGTACCACCACGTACGCCTCAGTTCATGTTACACGCGATCACCTGGCAACACACGTGATAATCAGCTGTATGCCCGGGGTACACAAGAGGCTTGATTTACGTATCATGCCATCTCTTTATGTTTATTAGAGAGATGACAGACACGTTGATTCAGTTAATGCGAGATTTTGAGCTGTTTCGCAGCACTACTGAGCCTTAGCAAAAAAAAAAAAGTAGTGTATGAGTTCATCAGCAAAAAGAAGTACATTTCAGCCAAGTGCCCTGTTAAACGCACTCAATTACCGAGGGAACAATTGAGTTCCATCTCACTTCTCGTTAACATGTTTTCGTAAAATCTGAGTCGGGCCAATGCTAACAACAGAGCACCTTCAAAATATCTGAAGTTAAGAATGATTTGTCTGAAACTGTCTTGATTTATTCGTACCATGAAGACTTGAAGCAACGCGCGCATCTCGCGGAAACGTTTCATACTGACGTTCAGCAATCCCTGTAGATAAAAACAAACCGGACGCATGAGTGACCACATCTGGCTCCCAAACAACCGTCCTCTCTCTGGATATATATATCCCTTTTTGTAATTTTCAAGTGTAGGTAACAAGTGACATTTATATTTGAGCCTTTTTCTAAACTAGTTCAAAAATTGCACTTTCACATTTGCAAACTTCCCGGATTTTCGTTCAGGCAGCTATTCAACTTGTACAACAATAGGGGTAGTATTTGTAAGTTTCATAGTATCTGGATATTGGTAGAGAAATTTTGTATAATATTCTAACGGCGAGTATTTAATAAGTTAACGCCGGTTGGGCTAACACTGCGCACAGTGCGCAAGGATGCAGGATAACAGGGCAGTCCAGACACAGCCGCACAACAATATCGTCGTCTTCATTCCTTCTGTCATTTCTGCGCCCGTGCCGGAGGCACCTTTCTATACCCGCGACATTACCCCGGGTGACAAAGCACCATCCCGGTGCCTGCTGTTATTAGACGTACGGGTCACTGTGATAGGGCTTCAGGCGAGAAACATGCTCAATGTCACTTTTGGATCTAACAGTGGGGTTCGTAGCAGGAGAAATTTCAAAAGTAATAGGTGCGACTTGGCACAGAACTCGGTAAGCCCCAACCTATTGCGATAAAAGTTTCTCGCAGAGGCCAACACGACGGGATGGGAACCACAGTATGTCCTTCATGCCAAATCTTGTGCAGTAATGTAACTTTACCTGGCAGTCCTTGTGTTTGAATTGTTCAAATTTAACTCAAGCCTCGTACTCAGTGAGCCTTGTACGCTACTTAAGACGCAAAAATAAGTTAACAGTACTGCGGTTGTATGACCGTTCGTGCTCTTTCTTTTGTTTACCTTATGTCTTCTCGATGTGCTCTGTTCATAATAATTAGCGCTAGTCGAGGCTAACAAATTATAGAGTAAAATGGCGTGCATATGGCTAGAAAACCACTGGTAACTATGAGTACTGGTGCTCGTATATGGTGTTGAGCGAAGCGACCACGGCGCATATTTTAGCTGACTGCACGTGTAATTAAAGTTTTTTTTATCACTCGTGATTCTTGCATGCGCGGTGCCATTGCTTGATTGGCCGTGTGAACAAGTTTTGTTTCACTCATTCCTGTTCATGCGCGTTCTTATGCAAGCACCAACGTTCTCATGGTCTACCAATAGAGTTAGGCCACGATGATACCACTTTACACATGAGTTTTTGCATTCTCGTTTTGCCCCAGGCACTAACACAATGCTTAAAAGTTGGCGAGCTCCATCCCACACCACATCATTGAAGCCAAGTAGACATCAGGTGCACTGTATAGAAACACAGTGCAATGAACTTCAGCGCACAGCAGACTCCTCTCGCTTTCCACGCGCTTCCGAGTGCGGATAGCCCATGTGCCTGGCGCAGCAGTGGCCCGGCGCGTCAGTTCACCGCAAATGGCCCACGCGGGAGTTGGCACTTTGGACAATCCCGCTATTCTAGGTCACCCTAGCATTGTGGTGTCTGCAAGTTCAGCGGCGCAGTAAAATCTTGTGGCGCCAGGTATTATCGCGGTACGCAGTTAGTACACGCTAACCAGTAGGCATAAATCGAACACTGCGGCTTAAATGGTCCGCAAATGCATTGGTCTCGATGAGGCTCAGGCGGGAATTCGTTGTAACTATGTTTTAATCATTAGTACACTTAAAGCGGGTACGCACTAACAAAATTTGACTGTACTGCCATTACACTGGTGGGTTGCTTAGCAATGTACCAAAACTTGGGCCATGTGTCTTAAAACTGAGCTGGCCGTAATGTTGGTTCCAAGGGTGCATTTTAAAATGTACAGGATGGCAGGTATTATTATGCAGGCAAGTTATGGATAGCACGTCTAGTGTTAGTCGCTGTGATTGCTGGGTTTAAGTTGCAGTGTTCTTCCCAAGAAAGTGAGCATAAAGAGTGCACCCTCAATAACATACATAGCAATCTGTTGTTATTGCTGTATGGCTATTGTGGCATAGGGAAAAATTGAGAGTGTTTCTAACATTTTGTTGTTGTTGTTGTTCAGGTATGTAAACTTTGTAAACAATGCACAAATAAATGTAACGCTGTTTTGCAGGGATAATTAGGGATTTTTTTTTGCTTGATTTTAATACTGTTTTCGAAAGTGATAGAAGAGGATTACACATAAAAAAAAGAGAGTATGCTGGCACTTCACTGTTAGGTTTGTGAACACTTGGCGGAAAACGTGAATTAGTTTGAGAAACTAAAAGAGCGCATGCCCGTTGCCGCTCGCGCTGTGTTTCCTACAGTCAGCTGCACTTATCGTAGATGATCACATGAGATTTCCACCTGATGCTCTTTTCTGCCGAATGCGTAGTTCTGTGTAAGGATTTCTTTGGACATCACTGACTATGGGCCGCTGATGGCTGTACTTCACTAGTGGCTATCCCTGGACAAAAATTCTCTCAAATATTCTCGCAATATTCCCATTCGATGATGAATGAGCATGTTGAAAGAATTAAGTGTGTTGTTTAGCTACTGCATTGAAGATTTAAAATTAGATAGACTTTTTTATTTATTTATTTTTCTCAAAAACTGGGGGTTGACCTATATTCCAGGTCGACTTACATTCCATTTTTTATGGTAAGTAGCAAACATGCTGGTCATTCAGAAGCTTGGCTAGCCTTTCCATGATTGGCTTTTAGTCCAGACAATGTGCTTTTGTGATTGTTGTAGCTTTCCTTTGCAGCTTATGGTAGTGCTTGAGGACGCAGTATGTTTCACATAGTAATGCCATGCCGTACACTGTTGGGCATCCTTGTAGAAAGCATGGTAATCACAATGCATTTGCTTGGTTTATCTTTGGCAGAGAATACGAAAGCCACCCTCACCGCCGCCTCTTGACGATGAAGATAGCCGAAAGCCTGGTGATTCAGGTAAGCAGGATGCATGCTTGCTCGATTCACATTTGACGTTTTATGACATTCAAAGGACACCTGACACCAAATTTGGAAACTCTAAATGCTTGTGTTGTTTGAGAGTCCTCTATGCCACTTCTGACCGATTATTTGTGACGAGCGTTGCCTGTAAGATTTCAGTTTGGTCTTAAAGGTGCATGCTCGTCCTAGTATTCAGGTGCAATCGACATTTTCTGTGGTTTGAAGTAGATAGGGGGTCACCTCGAAACGTTGCAAAGGTCAAGCAAGTATTGTTGGCATCAGAGAACATTTGCGAGGCACACACAATACCCAAGCTGGCACCCGGTGAGGACTATTGTTCGTCACCCCTCTTGGTAGGTTGTCGACTCGTCTGAAGGTGGTTTTTGCTGCTTACGCCAGGAATGCTTTTCTTTTTGATGGAGACTCGTTCGAAGCACCCACATCATTTCATTCTTCCCTGCCTGTAGGTCCTCCTATTTGAACAGGGTACGTTCAGCGTCAACAGAGCTTGAGCGCTCGTAGTCTCAGACACGTAGGCACGTATCGGTGTCATATCTTTACAGTGCATGCGCTTGTGCTACCCCACCGACTGTGATAATTCATGATTTGTTCCATGTTTAGGATCTGTTCTCGCTCACTTTGCACTCGGCTCAGCATGCCCTAGGCACATATGCAGAAGTGTAAAAACCACGTTATACAGTGATTTTTACCTTGCTGAATTACTTTCACTTGATGTCGACATTCACAATAACAGCGGGACATCACTAGTTGCACTTAACAAGTCAACGAACTACAACATGTAGAGCTCAGTTCCTCACAGAGGCATTCTATGCTAGATTACGGCTGTACATTTACTTACGGTTCTTTGCCATTATGTGATAGCGATGACACTGAATCTGACTCTTCTGACGGAAGGCTGTTGCCAATGCGATTTTGGTTTAGTTTTCATGCGCAGGTAATTTTTGGACTGTGTTTATTGGTAGAAAGATGTGTGTTGGATTCGTTTTTTTGTAATGTTGAGCATAAAGATTTGCTCATACATTCTCTAAGTAATGCTGCCATTTGCAGTCACTGGCGAGAATAATTTAATCTACCTTCCTTGCATGTAGGCCCGTGTGCTCAGATTTGGGTGCACATTAAAGAACCCCACGTGGTCGAAATTTCCGGAGCCCTCCACTACGGCGTCTCTCATAATTATATGGTGGTTTTGGGACGTTAAACCCCACATATCAATCAATCAATCTACCTTCCTTGAAGAGGCACAAGGTCATGCCGTGGGCTTGTTCAGAGGGTCTGTTCCTGTTATTTGGGCAACGCCAACTGTCACAGCCTCTAACAATAAATGTTTGATTAGATGGCGCTCGGATTATATGTTTTTGCGTGGTCCCCTGAAAGTCGTATAATCGGGGTTCTCCTGTCTGTTGTAACCATTAGTAGGGAATTTTCGAATTGGGGCCCCAAAGCTTCTTGTGTATGCACTTTTTCGGCCAGGCAGGAGTGAAAAGTTTTGCGATAGGGTCTGCAGTGCTTCAGACACTCCCTCTAATCTAGGTCATTCTAGTGTTGGTCGAGAGCCGTCATGTTTGTCTGACACAAAGCGTTTTAGGGCAGGCTCTAGGGCTCCCGCTAAATTCGAGAAATAGTGTCCCCAATGCAAAACCCAAACTCTGTGTGGGGTCTCGCACATGCGAAGTGGCCTCAATGTTGTTGATTTGGGGCCTCAAAATGATAGCGGTGTCCATTCGAAAGCTCCCTAGTATGTTTAAAGCTGGTACGTAAGAACAGGGTTTCACTGTATAAGATACGGTAACTGGTGCTCTCTAGTTGCTGCTTGCAGAAGTTAACCAGCCTACAGCATGGCACGTGAGATCGCTCAGTGCACGAGGACATGCTCAGATGCATTAGTGATTACACCTTTTCCCCCTTCCCACCCCCCACCCAATAATTTTCATACTTTAAAGTGTGGGTGGCAGCCTTTACAAGAATAATAGTGGCATGGCCATTGGTGCAGAGACATAGTGCCGGTCTTTCTACTTCCCTCAAGATGAAATCCTGGTTGTTACTAAACTAAGAGAAGCAGATACATATGTCTATTCATTTTGTTGCGATAGCACTTTGGTGGGTTTTTACCATCGCCGCTCTGACCTATATGTTTGCGTGTGAGTGAGTGAGTGAAAGCCACAAATGAAAACATACCGGAAGAAACATTTTGTGAAGCACCGGACCAGAAACTAAAACTTGCGACACCTCAGTCCACGGTGTGCTGTAGCCGACTCGGCCGCATGTCATGTGTACTTTAGTACTTTACTAATGGGGAGCTATTTATGTACACCATTTACCACTTGTGGTACACAGTGCTCGGAGGTACTTCAGCGTGTATTCACTTACTTACAAGATGGCACAAAAGGCATGTTATGAAGGCCGTTGCCCACCTACCGTAATTACTCGAATCTAACGTGCACCTTTTTTTCCGGTTAAGCGAGTTCATAAACCGCATGCACGTTAAAATCAAGTGCAAAAAAAAAATGAATATGGTCATTCTATTGCCATCGGCATTTCCAAAATGGCCGCCCCTACGTGCTTCGGCATGGGCCGCATGGCGCGTCGGCCATTTCTGCCTGTGTGTAAAAGCGGCACCACGATGCCGCTTCTAAAGAAAAGTCATCGCGTCTGCCGAAACAGACGGAAATCGGGCCGCATCGCGGTCGTTCGGAGTTCCCGAAACGTGCGTGCGGGACTGGCGGAAACAAAAGCAGAAGATTGTTGACAGCAAAGATTCACGCAAAGGCTTCAGTGGACCACAGCAGGGCCAGTTTCCGCAAATTGAAGAGCTGCTCGCCAAGTATGTGCTTGAGCAGCGAGCAGCACAGCGGCCCGTGACGACAGAACTGCTCTAAGTGCGGGTTATGCAGTTAGCTTTAGAAAAAGGGCTAACGCGGAGCCAGTTTAAAGCGAGCAGGTGCTGGCTAACTAACTTTACGAAGAGGAAAGGCTTTTCCCTCCGAAAGCGAACAGGCATGGGCCAAAACTTGCCGGAGGAGTACGAAGAAAAGCTTCACAGTTTTCAGAGGTTCGTGCTAAACTTGCGGCACAACAACGGCTACCTGCTTGGGCAAATAGGGAATGCCGATCAGACGCCTGTTTACTTCGACATGCCTCGCACAACAACCGTCGAGAAGAAGGGGGCAAAGCAAGTTCGCATGCTGACATCGGGCCACGGTAAAACAAGAGTGACGGCAATGCTCCGTTGCACATCAGATAGGCACAAGCTTCCCCCGTATTTAAACGGAAGACGCTCCCGAAAGGAGTCGTTTTCTCGAGTAGTGTGATCTTGCGGGCCAACGAGAAAAATGGGTGCGCGTTGCAATCGATGTCCTACTTTTTTTTTTCCGTCATGAAAACCGAGTGCGCGTTACAATCGAGGGCGCGGTAGAATCGAGTAAATACGGTAGTAGCTGTGTTGTGCAGACTGCTCTTGTGTTTGGAAGAGCAGCAGCATTTGAAAGTTGGATAAAGCGCTGGTGGTGTTTGGTCAAACGCATGTAATGCCACATTTGGTGAATTAAAAATTATCCAAGACATTGGCCATTCTGCATTTGTGTCGTTTTGCTGGAGACCCACACTAGTTTTCAATTTTCGGGTCTTGAGGCACTAGCTCTCAAGAGTGGTATAGGTTCTGTGCATACACCCTGGCTACTCACAAATTTCTTGGGTCCCCTATTCTGTACCTCGGTAGTGTTTCACCAGAGTCGAGATGCGGGCCTCTGACTTGTATTTTGACATGCAGGGTGTGATCACCCATGCTTGCGCGCTTATCTCTTGAGTGGGACGTTTGTCCATATTGTGCTTTCATCACAAAGTCTGCATTGAAGCTATGGACCACACAAGGGTCACTTCGTTCACTGCAGTGGCTGCTTTTATAAAGAGTGATCTGTGAGCTAAAACAGCCAAAGTAGTGGCTAGTTGAAGTAACAACTGTGACAGCTGTTATAGCTTGTCCTGTGTATACCGGTATGTTCTTTTCATGCGTCCCGTGTTGTGTTAGAGCAGCACACTGAAATTGTCGAGCAGTAACGGTTTGTTCATGCTCATTTTGTGTGTGTGTGTGTGTTTTTTTTTTATGCAGCCATTTCAATTGAGCAGCACGGGGCAAGTTTTAAGCTGCTTGACACTCTTTGTGTGATATGACAACTTCTTGTTGCCATT
This sequence comes from Rhipicephalus annulatus, assembly GCA_013436015.1. Lineage (NCBI taxonomy): Eukaryota > Metazoa > Arthropoda > Arachnida > Ixodida > Ixodidae > Rhipicephalus > Rhipicephalus annulatus. The sequence continues at coordinate 108,925 of WOVY01005812.1, read as the reverse complement.
CATTGCGTCGCCTTGACTGTGTGTTTTTAACATTGTGTTTTGTCTATGCTGTTCCAGATTTGGAGTTTGAGCAAATATCGGATTCTGAAAGTGATTCTTCAAGACAACGAAGGCCCGTTATTGATGAGGAACCAAGCACACAGGAGAGTGACAGCGACAAGGCAGATTCTGGTAATTTTCTGCAGCAGCTTTAGCGTGTTAGCACTTCGTGGCTTTGAGATGGTCAAGTTTTAAATCTGTCAGTCATCCTGCAACCTATTGCCCTAGCAGCAAGCCATTTTTCGTAGGCACTTTTTTAAGAGATTGTACGAAAAATATTATGATTACGTTTTTTTTGGCATGCGTTGCAGAGTGCCTGGTGCCACTTAAATATGCCAGACTCGTTATTCTATAATGTTATTCACAGACATGTGAGGGCTCAGCATTTAGGGGGCCACCGTAGCTGGGCCGCACCTTCATCTCCCCTTGCCACGCTTGGCACTCATAACACCACCACCGACAGCACAAGCAACTTTCACCGAATGCCTGGTTTATTCCTAATGAAACGTGGATTTCAACTTCATATTTGCACAGTTTAATGTAGTGTAAAAGCTTTGCGTAGCAATGTACTTTCGTTAAAAGTGGCGGGTATATGTAACCTATTTGTATATACACTCAAACCTCAATATGGCGAAATGTTGGTTATGACGAAGTAAATGAAAAATACACTTGGAATAGATATAGTGTTAGGAATAAACCTTTATAACAAATTTTTGAATATAACAAACTTATTTTCGTGTTAGAAGCAACTTTTTGTAAATGTGTACAGCAAACATTTCCAGCGCTCTTTGTTGCAGTTTACCCGAGATAACTGGGGTTCCTCATGCGGCTTGCAATATAAATAACTAGGCCAAATTCGAGCCTCCTCTTTTTTCTTGAACCATTAGGGCTGCCTCTACCTCTGCTTGTGCCCCTATGATGTAAATACAGTAAAATGTCAATGAACATAACCGGAAGACATCAATGAAATGTGACCCATTTTAACAGCAGTTTCATTTTCTTAGAGTTCCGTACAATGTATAGGAGTGCAGCTCTCAGTCACCGAATGAAGCTTATTAGAGACAGCTGTTTAAAAGACAGTTTTCATTTGCTAAGATTATACCTTCGGGAGTTTTATTTAGTCGTCTTCGACTAAAGGGGCACTGGGCATGAACTGAGAAAGTGTTTACTATAGTAATAAATGCTTCAACAAGGAAAACTTGGAAACACGGCACTCTTTCTGGCCGCTATGTCTGGACCTTCAATGGCGGTCCGTAATCAGCAGTCCCCTGGGTTCCCATGGTGCCCACGTGTTCTCCACACATTCTGAAACACGCGCAGTGCACCACGCGACCTTGGTTGTTTCCTTGTGTCAAAGCTGGTGGCAAGTGGGGTTATTGGTGATCCCCTCATACTGTGCAGTAATAAGAGCAAAATTGAGAGATGGTGATGAAATGGGCCTGCCGAGAAACACTGATTTCACTTCACAGCTGTGATGATGGAATTTTCGGAACAGTGAGCATGTGCCATAATACGAGACAGATATGCAGGTTACAGGCCTCAGTGGGCAAGTAGTTAGCGAGTTTCCGTGGTAGCTAGCTGTGTTCATGGCAGCATTAATTTAGGTATCCTCCGTTACTGTGGATCCAATATTTTGTTTTAAATAATTTGAAGAGTAATTATAGAGTTATTTCCTTCTTTGTATCAAGCGAGGTTCAATTGTTTTGTTTATGGTGCTTGTAGTTGCCGAGTAGCAAGATCAACTTTGTGAAATGAAATATTGGTGTCAATGCTGCTTTGTTTAGCCTCTAAATTTCCAAAAAGTTCTTCATCAAAGCAAATTTACAAAATTGTTAACTCTTATTTATAGCCACAGAAAAAGAAAGGGAACAAATATGTTGTTTCAATCAGAAACCAAGGTGTATAATATCTTAATAATTAGTATAATTCACTGTAGTGATGAGCTAATGAGTGTTTGTTGAACTATCCACAGCTGAATCTTAACTTAAAATGGTAAAGGCATAACCTAAAGTTACACTACAGGCCATCTACAGTTAAACCTGCTTATAATGAACCTCCATATAATGAATTCCTCAATATAATAAAGTTTTGTTATTCCCTGCCATTGCTCCATAGAAGAAAATGTATTTGCGATTTCTATTTAATGCGGGTGACATAGTAACAGCAGGAGACAACTCGGTTACTTGCGGGCAATCTAGGAATTTCGCCCCATATTTTGTTATTTTGGTGCGAGCATGCATCTTTCATGGGCGCCTCGATGAAGCGCGAAGCAGCGGGAATGTACACGGTGCGCTCGTGGCCCCGGCGACAATCAGGCAAGAACGAGCGCTTGTTATTGCGTGCTAGTGAGCGTGAGGCAGGCACTGCGCCCCATGGGCCGGGGTTTCAGCCGATCTTGCCGCAGGGGGGGCGGGCATGTGCGGATGTGCTCCCCCCCCCCCTCCAAGCCAAAAACAAACAAAAAGAAGAAAACTACTTTTGAGTTGGCGGTGCCACGCTCTTTAGTTCGCATCACATATGTGGGGCCACGCTGCGAATGGAGGGTGCTATACCGAATAGTTTTCCGCGGTATCCGTGTCGTTCGCTCTTCCAGTGTTTCGCTCTTCCGCCCCCCCAGCGTTTTTTCATGCTGTTCAAGACAGGTGCTTTCCTTTTTGTTTGAGCATTTGATGGCAGTTCTAACACGCGGGGATGTCACCTTTTGCACCTTCCAGGCGATAGAGATGGGCCGACTCATCTGATCTCTGCTTCAGAAGTGCTGACGCGCTTTTACTCACTCATGAAAATTACGATGCATGGGGGCATGTTATCAATTTAGACTTTTTACGGAAGATGGCGTCGACGATAAAAACCTGCTGAGAGTGTCCATAGAAATGCTATTGCAATAATAACGAAGTTCTTCACCACTAAATAAGTGTTTTGGGTTAGCTCTGCTTTAGTCCCACTTTTGTTTAATTTGTGTGTTCAATTTCCAAATTTTTGTATTGAATCTCCATAGAACAAAATCCTCTCTATAATGAATTCTTATAGAATTGATCAATTTCTTTATATCCAGGTTTAACTGTAGCACCCTTGTGGTTCTTTACGACAGCAGTTTGCTTAGAGGCTTCTAATCTTTCCATGTAGTTGGACGTAACGACTTGTTTCTTGCACTTGATTGTGGAATTTGAGCTGTCAAGCTATCTGTCGCCTTTATGATAAGTGTAGAAACGAAGCATAAGGTTCCTATATATAAAGATGTTGAAAAGTGCAGTGTTCACAAATAGATAACAGATTTATTTTGCTTGTTGTTTCTGCTAATGGATTGTGGTTGTTATTCATTGATGAAAGTGGTACATTATCACGTTTATATGTTGAATTGGGCCCGTGTGCTCAGATTTGGGTGCACGTTAAAGAACCCCAGCTGGTCTAAATTTCCGGAGCCCTCCACTACGGCGTCTCTCATAATCATATAGTGGTTTTGGGACGTTAAACCCCACATATCAATCAATCAATGTTGAATTGGGCTAGCCTGAAATATAAAATGTCAACCATTTGTGTTACTGCAGTTGAATTGGGAGAGAAATTTCATTTTTTTTTCTAACACCCCTTGTTTACATTTTCTGTAACAGATTCTGAGTCGGAGTCCGACGAGAGCTCAGAGTCCGACAGTAGTTCGGAAGGTGAAGATGATGAAGGGTCCTCTTCATCGTCGGAGTCTGCAGAATCCGATTCAGAGTCTGAAGTTGAGAAAGCCCAGAAGTCTGCCAGCAGCGATGAAGAACTCTCCTCTTCAAAGCCAACAGGAAAGGGTTCACGAATCCTTTTAGAGCTATCTGCATCAGACATATCGGAAGATGAAGAACCTTTGTTGAGTGCAGGAATTGTACAGCTAAGGTAAGAACCAAACTCACTATTTTCTTTGTGTACCATATTTACTCGCATAATAGGCGTACTCATATAGTAGACGCGCAGCCAATTTGGTCTCGAGGAATTTCTGCGCATAATAGGTGCACCCGAACTTGGCCGTGATCAGTACTTCTCCACCGTATTTGCACGGTTGCCATTCGACGCCTTATTGCATTAGGTAAAGCGGAGAAAAAGAAAAAAAGAAGACCACAGCAGCCCTGCGTTTCGCTAGCTCGCCGAGTGAGAAAGAAGACCGGTTGTTTGGGCGTTAAAGTGTAGCTCCGACCGCTAGCCGGCCGCGCACGCTTCGTATGGAACACGCGATCGCGTCTTCATCGTGTATGCATTGAGCGGAAAAGATGCCGTCGTTATCGTGTTTGGTACATCAACGCAAATTTAAAAGTTTTTGGGTTTTCCGACGCAAGCTTTTGTCTTTGTTGCTACTACGCAAACTTGCACAATCTCAATGAACTTTTGTTGACTTTTATCTCCGGGCCACGAACCTAAACATCGTATCATGCACACTGCTCTTGGATCAGTGCTTGAGTGTGATATTTCAGACAATCAATTTTCATGTTGTCTTGTACAAACTTCCCGTGACAACATGCCGGATCATAGGCTAGGCCGAATCACTGTTCATGTTTTCAGTGGCAGTTGCGGGTGATCATATTGCGGTTTTGTAGGGAGTCAACATAACTCATTTTAGTGGCTCTACTTGAAGGAAAGGGGGCTTGGGTGGCGCTTGTAACACTGTAGTGGTGGTTTGTGATTTGATTGCAATATCTCATATATGGTGTGCGAGCTCATGAAATCGAATGATCGGTGCCGTTCAGCATAATCTTTCTAGGCTGAAACGTAATCGGTAAATTTATGTGATGGGGCGCTTTCTTTTCGCAGTTTTTTGTTTCACGTTCATTTCATTGTTAGCGCATGCCTTCTGAGGTTAATTTTTGCAAATTTGAAAGCATCACCTGCCTCGATTCTCGAACACGTGCTGAAGACGTTTTGCAAAACGTGTTCACGCTTAACACTGCTCGCTGAACACATTTTGCGAAAGTGCAGCCTATAAAGAAAGTTGTTTCAGCCGTAGCGCGGATATTCGTGACTTCGGCGACATATACATTATCAGTGGTCTAAATAAAATATTCGGAAATTTCACCCGGCGTAGTAGGTGCACTTCGAACTTGGAGCTCGATTTTCTGGAAAAAAGTGTGCCCATTATGTCAGTAAATACGGTATCTTCATTTATAGGTGGTAGTACCGCCTTCTTGAAAAGTTCTTGATTTCTATACGTGCCGAATTTTTTCAAAGCTTTGCATTCAGTTGTAAGCAGTGAGTCAAGCGTAAGTTTTAAATCTTTTTGTGGCTGACTTGGGAGCTATCAAATGCTGAGGAAATATTTTCAAATGCCTGATCAGCAATTATGTAGTCATGTCTTGTGTGGGGTCTCGAAATGGCGAGCAAGAGTACCACGCTCTTGGAGTGAACGGTAACAGCAGACGCGGTCGGTACAAACCAAACAACAACATACATTTATTTAACTAATTTTAGGACGACGATATCGTCTGCCGCATTATTATAACATAAATCGTGATCAACACGCTAAGACATCCTTACACAAAATTACCCAACACGTAGCAACATAGCAAAAAAGGTGGTGTGGCCACGCCTTACTCACCGTGTGAGCTCCCGGCAGACAGCCCGCGGTGCCGTGCACCGGGGACACGTCGCGAGAGCAACCGTTCATGCAAAATGCCACCAGCTGTAAGAGACTCGCTCAACTCTCTCGCCCGCCACCAAGGCTTGCCTTCTATCAGGGGTCATCGCCGGCGCTACCGCTCTACCAACAATATTGATGATAGTGGTGATCACCGCTCGCGAACACAATGCCACCTACCGCCCGGTAGTTGTAATCCGAAATGCGGCTTTTGAGCGAGACACGTGCGCCACGCAGTGCAAGCAACTTTACAAGAGGTGTCAGGACCCCCACCCTTGATGACATTAGAGTGCTGTTTTGCTGGTGTTAAGCTGACAGTTGTTATCTCTGCTAGCAGGCAACCATTTCGTGCGAAATGAAAAAAGACTAGGTTTGAGAGATCAAATTATTACTTGAAGCCACTTCGCTTCTTCTTCGAGGTGTTTACTTCCATAACAAATACTCAATTTTATGTGTGTGTTTTTTTTTTCAATTGTCTTTGCAGTAAGGAGCCTCAGGACCAGCGAACAACAGCTGCTGTAGAAGCTTCCCCATCCTCTGCAGTTGAAGACATAAAGAATGAAGTCTCCGATCTCGAAGACATCGAGCTCCCACCCACTCCTCTTTTTGACGAACGGGAGGAAGAGGATGAAGGACCAGTATTATCTCCTCGTGAGGTTGAGCGTGATGATGAGGACATGATGGACAAAGCCGAGCTGGCTGCTGATGTTGCCCAAGAAGCACCAGTCGAAGAAGCCAAGAGCATCAGTCTCAAAGAACCACCACCTTGCAACTTGGAGTACGAAGCGTCCGAAGCGCTCATGGCCCTCGCCTCCAGCTTTGCCCCTCCCGACAGTGCGGAGGCAGAAATGGCGAAGAAACCGGTGTCCCCGCCCCCAGTGAAAGTTGAGGAGGAAGGGCAGCCCCACCACCTTGTCAATGGCGATGCTGCAAAGGCAGCGCTGGTGAAGAACGATGTTGTCCAAGGAGTGGAGCAGATGGATGTGGAGGAGGATTCCACATCTACCTACCTCATTTCGGACCACTGCTACTGCCGGACCCAGCAAGCCGTCCAAGCAAAGGTGGAAGCAGCTCCTGTTGGCGACCACGTGTACGCCTCGGCGCCTCTGCCGGTTCCTTCCGAACCTCCCCCAGCCCCAGTGGCCCTCACACCTCCTCCCATTGAACAGCGGTTATCACCGCCGCCCACGGCCACGCCATCACCACCTCCGCCCGTGAAAACGAAACCGAGGAAAAAGAGGAAGACGAGAGACGAGTCTATCTGCGATCAGCTCATGTTCGACATGCCGCTCGAGCCGATTACCAAGCTCTCTCGGGAGGTGGCGTTTGCTCGACGTAATGTGGTAGAGGAGATGAACATCCTCTACGAGTTCCTCCGGACAGGAGTAGACCTGGAAGACGTTCAGTACCTCAAGCGCAGCTACGATGCCATGCTACAGGATGAAGTGCAAGGGTACTGGCTCAATGACACGCACTGGGTTGACCATCCGCATATCCTTTGCTGCAGAACGGCAAATCCGACTTTTATATTGGCAAGATTTTTATTTTCCAAACAGTGGTACTACCTTATTTACTCACGTAATGAGCCCATCTTTTTTTTTTCCTCAAAAAAGTTGACGCCAGTTTGGGGGAGTAGGTTCATTACGCAGGAGGCAGGAGAAAAAAAAGTCACGGGAGTTGTAACAATAACAGTGAAAATTTTGCGTGACGGTTTTGATTGTTTTGGCCCGTGAAGTGCGCGAAGTATTTTTCTGGTAGCTCGAAGCTTTTCTTGTTTTCTCCCGTAATGAACACGCACAGATCGACGCCAAAGTGTCCTAAAGCATTCGGTTCCCATGCTCCAGTGCATGCTACACCAACAAAGTTTAAAACCATCCATGTAGTTAGCGTGCCAGCGGAATGCACTCTGCACAGCAGATTTTCAACAATTTCACTACAACCAAACTGACAACAAAAGCGCAGCGTCGGATGGTGGTGCACAAATGTCGTGTGCAACGTGCCGGCAATGTGGTGGGCACAGTGGCGCATTGCACGGCCTCTGAGAGGGTGGGCGCGTGGCCTGTTTCTACGCAACGCGTCCGCTTTCTCGAAGGCCATGTGCTTTGTTGTTTGCTCTGTTTTCATGCCGCTGTGCTTGTGTGGCGCTATAAGCAAAGAGGTTTCTTCGGCATTCCACAGATGGAACTCAGCTGCGAAAGGCGCGACTTTTAAATTTTGACTGACCTCATCCGAGTTTGCGCTGATCGCAACTGTTTAGCATGGTTGCGAAACTATATTTTGACTTTTGTGTTTTTATTTTGTGATATAATGGCCTTATTTAACATTTCTTTTATCGTCAATGGCACTGGCTTTCACCCCGAAATAAGACGAACAGATGCATTTAAAAATTTATTTTTTATTTTTTCAAGGACCAAGCTGGGGAATGGGTTCATTATGTGAGTGAATATGGTACTTGGTGAGAAGGAAAGGCAATGTATGCGTTTGAACCCCATATCGTGTAACTGCAGCTTTGAAGGCCGCTAATCGAGGATTTGCTTAATCAATTGTGTTGTTATGGCCATCATCATTGGGCTCATACTTTATAAGATAAATAATTTCACTCTTGGATGTACACAACCTAGAATCGCTACAGCTACTACTGCAGCTACTACTGCTGCTGTACTCCTAAAGTAGAACTTATTCCAGCCAGATAATCTACTGCAGTCTACGATGTCATTATGCTAGCACTTCTGCCTCTGTCACTATACAATGTGATCTCTGTACATTAAGGGTGTTCTTATATTGAAGTTTAGAATTTGAATCGTATATTACATAATCGAATAGTTTGATTGGACTTTCAAATATTTGAAGTTTTAAATAATTTGACAGGATGAATATTTGAAACATGATCAAGCCATGGGTGTAAATTATGAGTGGGTAGCTAAAACTAGCCCTAGTATTGTTACAGTAGGTTGTCTTTTAAAACTCCCCAATATCCTGCTTCGAAAACGAGCACATATTTATTTACAAGGCGATTATGACCTTTTTGCACAAGGAAAAAGCACATGAGAACTGATGAGCTTTTCGCAACTTTCCTTTCTAAACGAAGGCGCAGACTTCTTGCGTAGTTAATTCTTGTATGCTTCAAGCGCCATAAAACATTTCGGTCTTTTCCTGGGAAACTTCCGGTAATTGGCTTCGTGTGTGAAAATTTGTTCGCCCTGTGCAGTCGCCACTTCCGCAATGCACAACTTGCTCTGAAACTCGCCATTCTGATGCGCTGTTAATATGGTGCTGGGAAAAAAGCGACCGTATTTGGGCCTAAAGCACTTATTGCAATGAAGCACAACACTACCGTTGTCAGGTGAGCCATATTGCAGGACCATAGGGGAAAAAAACAAAAAGCCAGCTGCCATACCTCCCTCTGTTAGTAAGTACGATACTTTTGGGTCTTCCTAATGTTTTCAACTGCAGGAAATGCAGCAAACGCCATAACATTGCAGCGAGAGAGCGTGAAGCCAGTTCATGAAACAGCTTGTGTTTATGCACGACAATGTCAAGCCTTTCAGTGGCAGTCATTCACCGCTTTGTGTTCTCTAGGACATCAGCAGACTTCTTTCATTTGTTCTTAAATTTTCAATACAAACTTGGGTATTCCATATTTGAATAGAAATTTTTGGCCACTATTCGACACTATTTAAATGAAATTTGATGCGAGATGAAGTTTTAGTACGCTAAAACCTTAATATAACAAACCCTGATATAACGAAATATTGGTTAGAACGAAGTAAATGAAAAATACTCTTGCATTAGCTACAGTATCAGGAATGTAGACCAGAGCACGTCTATCTCGCACCCAGGTGCTAAGGCTGCCGGCACATACTCTCGTACCAAGACGCCCGAACTGCCAAAGCGTGTGTGTGTGGCACCAAGTTAACACAACGAGCAGCATCTTTGGGGCTTTATAAAAAAACGAGAAAAAGCCTATTCATGCCACTACCATCTTCAAGCTGTCATCCGGCGCTACTGCGCCGTCTTTGGATGCAAAAACAATCAGCGCAAGAGGAAGATATTATTCAGCGCTGTCTGTGAAATCGCAACACGATGCGGGAATCGTTCCGGTGCAGTGTTTTCTGATTGCACAGATTTCCATCCGCAGTAAAAAATGCCGAGGTCGGCCACCAGTGGATAATCGCAATCAGCAGGACAAGCTGCCAGCCCCAGTAAAAGTGTACGAATAAGTATACTTATTGCGTTTATTCAAACGCGACACCAGCCGTTCCACTACACAGCAGCGATTTGCGTGCAGTATACCTGTTGTATGCTGCACCAAATCATTGCCGTACTCTTTTGCAGGCGACATGCCAATAATAGGATATATTAGGACTCGCGTGTGGATGCATGCACAGCACACGTTTAGTACCATTGTAACGGCTTACTATTGTGATGCAATGAGATGTGAAGGGTGCTGAAAGCGTGGCTTTCGACTGAGTCGAAACTGTGACGTGTTTTGACTGTGACTAGGCGAATCTGTGTTTTCGGCCGGCGTCACCGTAGCATTTTAAAATCTTGTTCTGGCTGGCACTTCCGCAATGCGTGTGTGTTCTGAGTGCCCGGCATGACTGGCAAATGATAAACACATGCGATGCATGAGGTCAAGTTGGAGCGAGATTCTAGTGCTACGTTGACACCGGCTTACAGCACAAGTTCCTCCTTGCCACAACCAATGCACGCTGCAGTCTTAAGGAGTCAAAACCAATGCTTTCCGCTGTTCATGTGTCTTTCAATCGTGATAGTACGATAGTACCTGATGAAGTTGCTTCCGCAGCCTGCCATGCACGTGCTGTAGACATTCCGGACTGTCAAGGAAGGTTTCTTCGACGTTTCACATGAAATCAGCTCAAAACTCCAGGAGAGGACGAGCGTGAAACATGCTTACAGCTGGACTCTGGTTGTAAAGTTTTGCGTTTTTTTTTTTTTTTTTTGCGGACGGTCTGCTTGTGTGGCAGTGCAGGGTGTTGGTTCGCCGCTCTTGCCACAGATGGCGCGACGCACTTTTCAGTATGGCAGTACCCGCTGAGCTTGCTGTGTTCTGGTGCATACTTTTATAACGATTTTCCAGATATTGCCAACTGATATTCATGTAAGATGCAACTTCGTTATAATGAGGGTAGAGTATTTGCACACCCCTACTGTACATGCTTTTCCGTGTGTTTTCAACTTCTTACTTTGGTTGGCGCAGTGCCTCTGGGTTTTCTTACCTTCAACCACCCCTACTGTTCAAATAAGGTGCTCAATTTTTTTTTGCATCTGGGAAAACAATTTGCAGCGTGTGGGACGTAAGGCTTGTGATGTTTTTTATTGTTGTTCATCATAGAAGTGTTTACAAGGTAGGCTTGCTGCATATGCCCTTAACAAATCCGTGCACCGACCAACATACCAAACCCGACTAAGAAGAAAAAGAAGGACGAGGCCCGAGTGCACGTGACGGGGTGCGCCCGCAGCGAAGGCTACTACAAGATGGACGTCCGGGAGAAAGCACGCTTCAAGCAGTCTGGCAGCGCTGTGCCTCAGCTAGAGACACAGGTAATCATTTTCAAGCATTTGTGGTTGACTCGCGTTGATTGGAGTTAATCTAATTCAATTATCACTACGATTATTGTTATTGATGGCTACTCTGGTGCTCACTGCACAGTAATCATCACATGGGGTTGAAAGCTGCAGTACAAGAAGCAAAGCCATTGTAGTTTACTATTCGGCCTATCGGGTCTTCTTGCTCTCAAGGAACAAAAGACACCGTACATGGCAGTGCACTGAAAAAAAAAGGGGGCATTTTTTAGCCTTCTATGTAGTAAGCTACATAGCTGACGCTGACTTAAACATTAAAGAATCAGACCTACTGTGAGAGTCTAGTGGTTAAAAGTCACAAGATCGAATCCCTATTTGGGGGCCAAATTTTGTAGAAACAAAACTGCTGCATGCTGATGTACTTAGATTTAAGTGCATTTTGAAGAACCCCAGGTGGTCAAAAATTTCAGAGCCCTCCACTACATCATTCCTCAATAAGCAAATTGGGCTGGTTTGAACATACTCGTCACGATCAGTCCACAAAAAGGACAAAAAAAAAATAAACGCAAGAAAGTGCACAACACAAGTGCTGTCTAACAACTGAAAGTTTAATGGAAGAACCATGTCCTCTAATATGCAAACATGAACGCATAAAAAAAAAACCTTGACACCCCCCACCAAGCACGAGATCAAAGTATGCTGTAGATATGTAATTTCAGCAACTGTGAGAGCAATCGAAGGTTGGCTCATGCACCTGTCTCTGGATTTTATGATTTCATACGCTTCAGCAATTTCACGTGTGCGCTGGTCACTATGCTTGATTAACACGGTGGTTTTGTTAAAGTCAGCTGTGCAGCCGCAGCGCCGGCAATGGAGGGCAAGATGCGTGGATGGTGTACCTTTCAGAGAGCTAGCGTGCTTCCTTAGACAGACGTTGTGGCAACGTCCCATCTGCCCAATGTACATGCAGGTGATTCCAGCTATTTTCTATGGCAGGTTATCAAATAGGAAGCGGCTGATTTCCTGCGCCTAGTTGTTGCCTCCACTTCACAGCGACTGCTCCATTGCCTAAAAAGGGAACAAAAAAAGGGCCTTGACACTGTAAATGTGGCCTCGGATCGGTGAAAAAAGTTCGTCATTATCGCATACCTGCGCGCCGTGTCGCACCGTTTGAAAAAGGTGGCCAGTCACTATAACATTCACGCTTCCTGTCGTGCTGGCAAGAAGCTAGGAAGCGTGTGTGCGGGAGTTGACAAAAGAGGGCAGAAGGGGCAGGTCTCTGTCAGCACTGAAGGTTGCTCTATAAAGCACTCTTAAGCCTTTCACTAACTGTGCGAGCGGAGGGGTGTACTCCACCTTTTTCTCATGCGGGTGCATGTAAATTGGGCAGACGGGATGTTGCCTCAACGTCCGTGTAAGGGAGCTTGGTAGCTCTCTGAAAGGTACACCATTCACGCATCTTGCCCTCCATTGCCGGCAGTGCGGCTGCGCAGCTGAGTTTAACAAAATCACTGTGTTGATGAGGCATAGAGACCAGCGCACGCGTGAAATTGCTGAAGCTTGTGAAATCATAAAAGCATAAAAACACTTTATTGTGTTTTTTGTCCTTTTTGTGGGCTGATTATGATGAGCATTTCTCATAATCATATTGTGGTTTATGGACCTGCCATCCTAATAATTATTATGAATTTAACAATAAATATATCATTTCAATGAAACATGTTTTGGCAATGAGAAAGTTTAACTAACCTTGGCAGCAAATTGGTAATGCTCGCGCCTGTTAAAAACAAATGGATGCTATTTTGGCGGTAATTCTCAGTGGTGAGGAACTGCAACTGAAGGAAAGTTTTTGTGCTTTTATTTGAAAAACGTGCTCTTATTCGGGGACTGTCACACATGTTGTCCTTCTTGTTCTAGAAAATAAATTTTTGTGATGAGTTTGGAGTAACTCCAAACAACATTTTTGTTGCTCGTTTTCATCTCATGTGGTGTTTACCTTATTCAACATTTGTGAATACATTCAACTTACCGTAGAACTGGAGTGATGAACGAGTTTTGCTTTACCGGTGCGTGCTTTGTGATGCAGGACCCCACCAGCAAAGCTCGTCTTGCCGCCCAGTCAAGCAGAGAAGCACGGTCAAACCAGAGGAGGTTACTAACCTCATTTGGGGAAGCCGAAGTGATTAGCGACTTGCTCAAGTTCAATCAGCTGAAGGTGAGTAAAAAAGCCTGAAGCGTTATGTAGGGTCGACACACATAGAGACCCTGTCTACTCGGCCTATGTTGGCATAGTTGAGACATCGTAGTTTTTCATATCTTCTTTATTGTATTCCTACTGTAATGAAATGGTACCTTGGTCAGTGGATATTGATGAATGAAGAAGTGTATTTAAATTTTACATAGTTAAAAACTGGCCATATATAGTAAGCATATTGTGACTGTTGTGGTGTCTCGAAATGGCGAGCGAGCGCCACGCCCCGCTTTTGGAGTGAAAGGACACAGTAGACACGGTTGGAACAAACCAAACGATTCGCATATTTACTTAACTAATTTAGAACGACGATATCGTCAGCCAAATAATGATAACACCAATCGTGATCAGCACGCTAAGACATCCATCCACAATGTTAAACAACATGACAAACAAGGCGGTGCCACCAACACCTGACTCACCTTGTGGGCCCACCGCAGAGGGCCAGCGGTGCCTGCCGTCTACGGCAGATCCACCGCGAGAGACAACCGCCCCACGCCAAAAGAGACTCGCTCAACTCTCTTGCCTGCCGCGAAGGCTTGCCTTTTGCCAGGGGTCACCGCCGGCGCTACCGCTGTACCAACCATGATGATGATAGCGGTGATAGCTCGCGAACACAACACCGCCTATCGCTCAATAGTTGTCGCCCCCGAAATAAACCTTCTGTGTGAGATACGTGTGCCACGTGGCGTAAACAACTCCACAGAGGGTGTCAGCACCCCCACATCCCCCAACCTTAATTCAAACCATATCGCGAAAAGAAAAAAAAAAAATGCGCTACACAAGCTCTAACAAAACATGACAACCCATGTCTCTACATAATGTCTGTGCACCACAACACCGCCGCTGGTCGACACTGCTGCACTGTCCAGCTCGACGACTTCACCTCAGTACCGGTCCCGCAACAGCAACGTTGCCGTTGGCGCGACAAACCGTCACTCGTGCCGACACGCCTCCCGGTTGCGACGAGCACTCGCGAGGGTGCCAGACCGCAGGCGGTTGCGCAGGTTTCAGGCATGTCCACTGCCCGATCTCTCGACCACATTCCTGGCCAGCAGCGCTGATGATGCGCAGAAGACAGCCAGCCGCGGGTTGCATCACTCCCGCTGCGTACATTACAAAACACTCGAAAGAACAATGCAGTAGGTCAAAGGGAAGGGGGCTTCGGGCTCCTCGCCCACATGGTATGATGGTCGGTACTGCTGGCTAATACATCGGCGGCAGCCGAGACGCCCAGCTAAAAAATAAAACAAAAGTCACTTTTCTAAACTCGTGCATCGCATGATAAAAAGTGAAGGAAGCAGAGTGCAACACCTCGACGCCACGATCCACCTAGTTGTGCGTGTGACAGGCGGCTGCGCAAAGCCTTTGGCATAATGAGTCGCTCAACAACAACCGGCATACACCCAGCACCCAGCCTAGGTGCAGAAGAGGCAGCTGCAAGGAGACATCCACTCTGTAAGGTGGCCCTATCGCTCGTCGCACACAGCAGCTTACTGAGCGATCGGCGTCCACCGTCCCGGACGGCGTCACGACGCCCGGCGTCGAGCCGCAATACCAGACAGCAACGATGCCCGACTCCCTGAGTCTAAAGAGATAGAAGAAGCTGTTTACAGAGAATTGGACCACCCACAAGGCTTACATACTCACTCGCTTCGGGCTTGGCCTACAATCCACGTGCTCTAAGCCTTGCTCACCCCATGATGCAGACCACATGGCTCTCGTACTCAACTGAACAACGTTCTTAAAAAAAAACCAAGCACAACAACAACAAAAGCACTTGCGAGCAGAAAAAAAATAAAAACACGAGTGCTGACAAGTTCAACCACGTCACAAATACCGATCTCCTCGCTCTCAACAAAGCACACCACTGACGCTAGCAAAGAAGTTCCCCTAGGCCTACTCTACCTCGGCTTTAACAAAAGCTTGTACCGAACCACGAAAACTGTCGTTCGATGCTCCAAGAGCCCCATGTTGGGCGCCAGTATGGGATCTTGAAATGGTGAGCGAGCGCCACGCCCTGCTCTTAGAGTGAAAGGACACAGTAGACAGGGTCGGAACGAACTAAACGATACACACACCACATTTATTTAACTAACTTAGAGCGATGATATATCCCCAGTCATAATTATTATAACATCAATTGTGATCTACACGCTAAGACATCCTTACACAATATTAAACAGCAGGATAAACAAGGCGGTGTCGCTAATGCCTGAGTCACCACGTGGGCCCACCGCAGACAGTCCGCGGTGCAGTCCTTGGCAGACCCATCGCGAGAGACAACTGTCCGTGCCACCGCCTTATGCCAAAAGAGACTCGCTCAACTCTCTCGCCCGCCACCAAGGCTTGCCTTCCTCCAGGCGTCACCGCCGGCGCTACCGCTCTACCAACCAAGATGATGATAGCAGGGATCATCGCTCGCAAACACAACGCCACCTATCGCTCAATAGTTGTCACACCCGAAATACGGCTTCTGTGCTAAACACGTGCGCCAAGCGGCGCAAACAACTCTACAGGTAGTGTCAGCACCCCCACACTGTCTCAAGAAAACTATAATCGTACCATACTTACCCGAGTGCAACTTGACCTCCCTAAATTGCAGGTGGGGGAAGAAAAAGGCCGAGAGTGGACCCTTATCTATCAATTATGAATCGCTCTCTAACAAATTCCCATAGAGGCGCTGTTATTTACTAGGCGTGCCACTGCTGATTGGAATAAGTGGCGCTTCCATCAACGATGGACACCTAATAGGAAATAGCATGCATGGCTCTGATGGAAGTGTCGATTGTTGATAGAAGAGCCACTTCTACAAACAGCAGTGGTACTCCTGATGGTCAACAACGGTGCCTTAAAAGTTAAAAAAGGAAAATTCCATTTATACAAGTGCACAGAATAACCTATTTTTCTACATATAACCAACTCAAAAAGTACAGGAAATTCAGAGCTTAAGTGAAAACAAAGCAAAAAACCCGATTTTGAGTGTGCAAAGGTGGCTTTTTGACAGTACAGCTACGCACGGAAGCTAGCTTCACGGCTATACAAAAGGTCACATTTGGAAAGTTTTTTTACGAATCGTTGTTGTGGGTACACTATATAAACGAGAAAATTGAGTATATGATAGAGATAGAGCCAGAACGCTCTATCTGTAACATAAATGTCAACAAATGTCGTGACTATGCCACAGCTTTTCCGATTTCTCGTTTGTTCTATTATAACTGGCAATACAGTGAAAGATTGATAATTTGAACTCTATGGTGACTGTGAAATTGTTTAGTTGAAGCTGAGTTTGAATTAGTGGTTGAATCAACTGCTGAATTCCTTTCCGAATTGACCGCTGTGGATACCTCATTAAGAACCTCTTTAAGAAACTAAAAGCATGAAAGCCTCAAACACAACAGATTATATAGAACTGGCAGAGCTTTCGAAGTTGATTAATAAGCATAAGGTATCCGATGTAAGATGGTATAACATGGAGAGAATTGAACTTGCTTTAAAGAATGGAGGAATCGTCAAAGTGGTGAAGAAGAAACTTGGGATAGGCAAAAACCAAATGTACGCAGTAAGAAACAAGGAAGGCAAAGTAACTACTACTATGGAGAGGATAGTTAAAGTAGCAGAGGAGTTTTACAGAGATATGTACAGTAGCTGCGATGAGCATGACCATAATGTAAGTAGTAGCAGTAACACAGATGACATCCCAGCAGTAATGACAGACAATGTAAGGAAAGCCTTGGAGGGAATGCAAAGAGGCAAAGCTGCTTGTGAAGACCAGTTAAATCTGCTGAAAGACGGAGATCGAATTGTGTTAGAAAAACTAGCCACCATGTTTACGAAGTGTCTCCTGACGGGGAGGGTACCAAAATCTTGGAAGAATGCTAGCATCGTCTTAATTCATATGAAAGGGGACGACAAGGACTTGAAGAATTACAGGCCAATCAGATTGCTCTCTGTCATATATAAGGTGTTTACAAAGGTAGCTACGGAGAGAATAGAGACATGAGAATCCAATCAACCAAGCGAACAAACATTATTTCGAACAGGCTACTCAACAATCGACCACATTCATACTATCAATCAAGTGACAGAAAAATGCTCAGAATACACCCAACCACTATACATGGCCTTCATAGATTACGAGAAGGCATTTGACTCAGTAGAAGTATCAGCAGTCATGCAGATATTGCGGAATCAGGGCAGTAATGAAACATATATAAAAATCCTGGAAAAAATGTACTGAAGATCCACAGCCACCATAGGACTCCATAAAGAAAGCGACAGAATACCAATAAAGAATGGTGTAACACAAGAGGATGCACACTCCCCATGGCTATTTACCGCATGCTTACAGGATGTTTTCATATGCCTAGAATGAGAAGAGTTAGGCATGGGAGTTAATAGAAAATACCTTATCAAACTTCCTTTTGCCGAATGCATTGCATTGCTGAGAAGTTCAAGGGACGAATTGCAGTTCATGATTACTGAATTAGACATGGAGAAGATAGATCTTAAAATTAATCTGAAGATAACAAAAGTAATGTACGACAACCTCTGAAGAGAACAGCACTTCGAGATAGGTAGCCACGCACACTTGTAAAGGAGAACGTCCACTTAGGACAGGTTGTAACCTGTCCTAAGTGGACGTTCTGGACCGCAAGATTGAAGTAACTAGAAGAATACAAATGGGGTGGAGCACATTCGGCTAGCATTCACAGATCATGACTGTAAGATTGCTGCTATCCGTCAAAAGGAAGGTTAATAGCAGCTGCGTCTTGCCAGTACTTACTTACAGAGCAGAAACCTCAAGGCTTACAAAGAGGGTTCAGCTCAAATTGAGGACGACGCAGTGAGCGATGGAAAGGAAAATGATAGGTGTAACCCTAAAGGACAAGAAGATAGCAGTGTGGGTCAAGGTTAAGGATAGCATAGTTGAAAGCAAGAAGAAATGGTCATGGGCAGGGCACATAGCGCGAAGGCAAAATAACCACAGACTGGATTCTAAGAGGCGCCAGCATGTGGAGGGGACACAGAAAGTTGGGCGGGCAGATGAGATTAGGAAGTTTGGGGGGTATAAAACTACAGCAGTAAGCACAAGGCCAAGTTGACTAGTGGAACATGGAAGAGGCCTTTGTCCTGAAGTGGGGGTAGTCGGGCTGATGATGATATTTCTAGCGACCTAAAGAAAAATATGTACGCCTGTTTTCTTTTTTTTCTGCCACCCTTACGAATCCCTTGAATTTCAAGGTCGCCAGCTTAGTAGATCTACATTTGAATTCGCAGAGTTCAATGCGACAAATGTTAATGTGGACGTTATCATTATTTGCTCAGTGAGGTGAATAAAAATAATAATTTTACTGAAACAGCAGTGGTCTTACTCACACTGTATAATTTACTGCATGTTGAATGGTTTGTACATATTCTTTTTCTAAATGTAAGACTTCTTTTTCATACTACTCCAAATTGGGTCTTTCGTCATAAAAAAAATGTTTTGCTCCCTGTAAACTGCTCCAAATTTGGATTTTTGTGCTCCAAAAGTAACATTTCGCTGCTGAAAAATCGCTCCAATTTCTGACCCTCTCCAACATTGAATGAGTAAAGCTAGTTTTGACACTGTCACAGAAGGCTTGTGGGGCGCAGGCAGTACCATGACTGACACCCGACAGGGGCCATTGCGTGTCACCCCCTCTTGCTCTTTTGTCGGGCTGCTCGCGGTGTGGTTCTGGCTGATGTTGCCAGGAATGCTTTTATTTTTACTGAAAGGGTATGCTCATGACAGTCTAGCCAATGCTCATCTAGCTCAACTCATTCTGAAGCACACATATCATTCCATTTTTTACATTGTGTAGGGCTCCGATTTGAAAAAAAAAAAAAAGTGCTTGGAACATTGCGAAAGCTTGTGACCTTAGCCCCCTCGCCCTCCTGTAGGGAACTAGGTTCTTATGATGCCAGGCGGGTGCTTTGAAGTGATGCCGAAATTGGTCACAATCAATTATGCTAGCACTAATAATATGGTACATCTGAGCAATTAATGACAATTTCAGGACTCAGGCACAAAGCTAGGGTTACTCAATTAACTGAGATTCAGTGACAGATTTTACCAGCTTTTGAAATGAAATGCACTGGCAAACCAGAATGCACAGGTAATATAAAACAAAACACCCTAGTGTCTGTGCTAGATAAAAATGCAGTTGTACTTGTGCTTTACCTAATGACCGCGCTTGTTTGCCATCTTTAATCCTTGCAGTTCCGCAAGAAACAACTCAAATTTGCGAAGAGTCGCATTCACGACTGGGGACTGTTTGCTCTGGAGCCGATTGCGGCCGACGAGATGGTCATCGAGTATGTGGGCCAGATGGTGCGGCCCATCATGGCTGACCGGCGGGAGCAGTTCTACACGCAGATCGGCATCGGGAGCTCGTACCTCTTCAGAGTAGATGTCGAAACCATCATTGATGCCACCAAATGTGGCAATCTGGCCCGGTTCATCAATCACAGCTGCAATGTGAGTACTAAAGGATGCATCCCATTACATTTGTCAAAGGAACCATGTGCAGTAGTACTTGCGGATTCAAACGTGCCGTTGAATTTTTCATAAAATCACTGGTATGCGCAGTTGCTCAAGATAACCACGTCATGTCGCAGTGAATCTGGTCTCTAAAGATGTAGGTGGCTCTGATTTACTTGTTTGAGTAGGCATTACGCCAATACGACCTGGGACACAGACTGTAGAAACGAAAGTATCTGCATTAAGTCACCCTAAATACAGTCGAACCCCTTTATAAGAGACAAATGGTTATCAAAGACACCAGTGTGCCTTCATTAAAATGTGGTTTGATAAGGAAATGCCTACATGGTGCCCTGCTTATGAGAGAGGTCTCACAGTTATGGGTAACCTGTGCCAATTGTGCCAACCTGTGCCAACTGGAAATCACTGCGCCATGCTGCTCCAAAAGGGTCTTTTTGTGTCTTATTTGCACCATAGTTGCACCCACAAAGTTGTTTTAGAACCGAAAGTAATGTTGACAGTACGTACATGGAATATATTACGTGATGGTCGCCATCTTGTACATTTGTGTTGCTGCATTTGCGTGCGATCGCGTAGCTGCAAAATCACAGAATCGGCCAATCAATTCTTCCCACTTCTGCACCATTGCAGCGGTGCCTTTTCTGGTTATCACTTGCAAAGAATGAAGGCGATGTGGCGGCCACTGAAAGGCGCACTAGTATGACATCGCCGATAAAAACCCTACGTGCCGCTTTAAGCCTACTGCATGCTTTTAATAGCTGGTGACTACCTGCAAGCAGGGGCGCTGATTGCTGCCGCGTAGACCGTTGTATGGGACCGTCTTTAGCAGAAACGAAAGTAGCTGCAAAGCTACTTTTGTTTCTGAAACGAAGTTGCTGAGTTGAGCATTGTGGATTGCTGGCGCTGATACAGCACCCTTTCATGGGGTGTCAACCCAAGTGCACTTCAGTCGCCAAGACCGCCAGCTCTAGGACCGCTAGAGCATGGCTTGCAGAAAGCTCGCATCATCGCATTAACGTAATAGCTTTCTCGCCGCATCCGTGCGCGGTCTGAAGCGGAGTGGGTGTAAGCGGCTTGCCATGCTGTGTATACCAAGTAGGCGAAGCGCTACATGCAACTAGCTGGTAGATGATCAGCTCTCTGCTACCGTACCGCACCCAAAAAAAGCTGCGTCTGTTCTCGCTAAGCAGCAGACTGTGGCACAAATTCATCGCGAACAGCCGCTTATGCCTGTTTCATCGCTATGCAAGTCTTTGCGTCGGCTGCATATCCCGGACTCCGCAGTAGTTTCGAAATTTTCCTTGCTGTCGCCACCGTGTGCCATCAGACGACCGTGCCAGAGTGCCAGTCTTTCTAAAATTTGGCAAACAGAAAGAAATAGCTTTGTGGTGGGCACTTTAGGCAATATGTGCTGTGGCACTGTATTAGTTTATTCCTTCTTTGGTGGCGATGGTGCACGTAAAGAGATGCAAATTGGTACTTGGTGGTTAATGCATACTGCGTTTAGTGTGTAGTTAGTTGCATGCTTGGCCATGTAAGTTTTATTATCGAGGTTTTACTGTAAAAAGCTTCGAATGTGTTTGTGGGGAGGGAGATTCATCAGCATGCTCAGTGTTCCCCTTCAGGGGAAGGGGGTGAAGGTTTTTCACAGAGCCCCCCTCCCTATCATGTCAGTGTACGGGGCTGGCTTTGCACTCCCCCCTCCTCACCTCCCAGTGGGCACGCCCATGTGAGTGTGCGCCCGCGCTGGTAGAACTTCATGCTACAGGTAGCTTAATTGTTGGTGCAATATCTTTCACTGTTTTACGACACCGCTTCTGTATATGATCCTGCTTTTGTTTATATTTTGTGCTTCTTCTTTGGGCTCGCTGCTTCTGTATAAATTATTATGTAAACTGAGGGGACATTAAACTAAATTGAGGCTAAATTTTGTTCATCTGTGTGCGTCATGGAAAGCCCGAGCGTGCTCCAAACACAGAGGTAGCTGCTCCAAAAGCAGAATTTGCCTGCTCCAATGGCTCCTTCGAAATGCTGGAAGGCATTCCTGCGACTGCATCCCATATAAAAGACAAGAAAAGCTGCCCGGAGCATGCCTCATATAAATGGGTTCAACTGTAGTCCTGTTTTGATCTGTGAGCACTGTAAATGGCACAGTACACGTCTTTGGTAAGCTTTACGTGACTCAAAGTAATACATTGTGCGTCCAAAATAACTGTTTGACCGGGAACACTTAATGGCAGAGATCTGAGTGATACTTGTCATGTCATATGGAATTATTTCTATTGAAAATCAAAGAAAGCTTACATTTATGCACTCTACCAATTATCTAGGATTTATAGGAGTTTAAACAGGTGACATTGAACTTATCAACGAAGTAGGCATGTAGAAAATATAGTGCGAGACTAAACTAATACAGATAGTCCCACAGTGTATGAAGTTGTCAAACATGGCAGAGATGTAGTAGCCTAAATTTTGTCAACAGCAGGTGTATGCGTCTGAACTGAACATGCAGCCAGAGCAATCAAGAGGCCGGAAGAGAAAACTTGCCTCCTCATTTTCTTTGTAAACAAACAAACAAGGTGTGCAGACATTGATAAATCATCAAGCATGCAGTCATAGCTGATGTCATATCATTATGAAAGCTGCAGGAGTCATAGGATTAGATATCGATTGCACTCATAAAATGAAGGAATGAATTAAGAGTGCCCGAAGAGTTCTCTGAGCTAGAGTGTGGCATTCTGAAAGAATCATACAAACATGTTTAGAGCAGTAGATCTTGACCACCTGGATGTGATGTACTTAGAATGCTCTGGGGTGCTTAAAAATGACCAGCCAGATATGGCGGTGAATTGTAATAATTTTATCAGCAGAGCTACTACTCTTTACAGTTGTGGTCACTTGCTCTGCCTGGGACCCCTTTACTGTGTAGTACCTCGAAAACCAAGCCTCTTCTCTACTTGAATGTTTGTCATCGTAGTTAAGTGTAGTGCCAAATAATGCATGCCGTAGAAGCAAATCTTTACTTTTTTTTCGTTGTACTTGCAAGTGTCAGATCGCACTTTTTTTTTTTTCTGTTTTCATGCAGCCAAACTGTTACGCCAAAGTAATTACAGTGGAAGGGCAGAAGAAGATCGTCATTTACTCAAAGCAGCCCATCAACGTCAATGAGGAGATCACCTATGACTACAAGTTCCCCCTGGAAGACGAAAAAATTGTGTGTCTGTGTGGAGCGCCCCAGTGCAGGGGTTTCTTGAACTGAAGTCTCATCGGTGGTACATTCACCATGTACAGTGTACAGCTTGCATCTCATCATTCTGATCGTCATCTTCATCATCGCATTGGTTGTGTTGGGAAGGAGGCCTGTTGTGGAACAGTGCTTGAATCGTGTTCCCGAAACTTATTGAAACATTTCATCGTGTTGGCATTGTATAGACCCCCTGAGCCGCCCAGAAAAACACGCGCATGCACAAATCATAATGTACATAAGAGAAAAGTCATATTGCAATGCATTAACTTCTGTCTTGTTGTCTTTTTTCTCTTTTCTGTTGCTCTTTGTACATTCGTTAAACTCTGCACTTGTAATAAAAGAAAAAGCTGCACGTTGTACAACTGCTGCCGAAACGTTTTTTGTTGGAACAATCCTGGCATTCAGCAGATAACAGCTTCCAGTAGCATTGCTTGTGCAATGTTTCACGAGGACTAACTGACAATAATGCCAAGGAAAGTGTAGGCGATGTTATTAGAAGTAATCTTAGTGAAAATGTGAAAAAAGAGAAGTGGACGAAAGATACCTTGCTACTGGCAGGATCAGAACGAAAGTCACTGGTTCTGATCCTGCCGATGGCAAGCTATCTTCAACAAATAATCAGGGGCATTAACAAATGATGTGCTGAGGCTTCATTTAAGGTTGTTCCTCTTCTAACTAATGCCTCCCCTAACTTAAATTAGCCCCACTTGCCAAATGTAGTGATCAAACTGTCTATGCAAGCACGAGAGGATGTGAAATGGTTTTCAATGTTCAAGACTCGAGGCCGAAGTTAGCAAGTGCTTGACACACGAAATGCTTAATTTTTTATTAAAGGTCACAAAACTAAATTATCTTAAGTAGGCATCATCTGTAGCGAATCAAGGTCTGTTTAAGTCCAGAGGAGTTCAGAGGCGTCAGTTGTGGGAATGCAGGGAATACAAAGATACACTTGGACCGTCCGTTTTTTTTTCTCCACCTGTAAGGATCGTATGCTTTGGCTGCCGTAAATAGTGGCTGCAATCAGTGTTGCGTAAGCAAACTTCACAATTGTGGTCTCTAAAATGCTAGATTTTCTTATCCTCGAGCACCCACGTGACCTGGCTGCTTGTGAGGTGGCACTGATGGCAATGGATGGATGAATGCTGCGAGCGTCCCCTTCATAATGAAATGGTGGAGTATGTGCCATTAGGCTTGACAAAAAGAAAAAGTCATGCTTGCCTATTGCTATTTCTACTCATTACAAAAATAAAATAAAAATAAAAGAAAACTGACAACAATAAATAGACAGTGCAGTTCGGGGCCCCTTGTGGCAATATGCCCTTATTTTCCGCACTATTTAATTTTGCCCCTATTCACTAGTTTTCTTTCTTCCTTTTAAGTACGGAGCATTTCAAGGGACCAGCTTGTCCATCCATAGATTTCTTGTGGCATGAATCTAGTAAAGCGCTCACTACAGGCCATAGTTAGGGGAGCATAGCTCAAACCCTGGTGAAGTGAACAAGGTCTAAAAGAACATAATAGAAATAGCCAAGAAGTAATCGTGTTAACTTTAAATCTCTAAAATGTATTGGAAACATGGGACTGACACGAGCCTGCAGCGAGCAAGGATGCCAGCCCTTGCCGAGCGAGAGATTCCTGCTTCCTCAGGGTCAGCACATCAGTGGTGTAAATCTTTAGGGGGGGGGGGGGGGGTCCTGACCCCCCTGTGCTTATGCTGGGGGGGGGGGGCACCCCTTGCAAAAGACACCCTATGAAATTTATATTTCAAACATCCTAAATCTGAAAGGTTTGACAGTTAGGTATAGTGCATTCAGCATTTTCAATCCCTTTTATTTTAACTTGTATGGGTGTTCAGTATTCTCACAGCTGTGTGATATTACTGTAATTGCAAGTGCTGCTCAATTGGTTTCAGAGAAGAAAATCCAATTACGTGAGTTGAGAAACGATGTTCATTTTCGAATTTGATTTCAAGAGATGATATTTAATTTTCAGGAATACAACAGCAATTTATAAAAACAAAATGGCCACCATGGCCAAAATGTGTCCCCCCCTTTGTGATTGGTTTTGGTTTACGCCACTGGTTGCTACGTGACTACATCTGAAGGGAAAACAACCTGAAAGAAGTCGATGAAGGTCAGTAAAGAAAAAGTAGCGCACATGTTGTGCCGTGTGCGTGAACCCGCTCGAGTCTGTGTAGCAAGATTCCACTCGTGCATGGGATACCCTACATGCTTACATCAAACATTGGCATCACTGACGTTTCATGAACCGAGCAGTGCGAATACTATGAAGAGGAATCATTGGGCGCCGGTGCCATGCACTTGCCTGCTTGGCCTTTGTGATTTGTCTCTCACCCACTTTGAGGGATTGACTATAGAACCGGTGGTTAAAGATTTGGCTTGAGATTAAGGGAAAAAAAGCCATCTGTTTACTGGGAAATGTAGAAAAAAAATTCAGCTGAATATTTTATGTATTGATATAATATAAAACAATACTGGTATGTAGTCAGCTAATCAGAGAAAAGCTCAAGTGCAAAATTTAGAATGAAAATCAATTAGTCCAAAATAGCTGTTTTTTTTTCTTTCTCACACTGCGAGCACAGCGTCGCTTCTCTCGGTCGCAAAGCCAACATTGATAGTTATGACACACGTGTGCAATGAGGTGAAAACTTCACTACAGACGGTGATAGCACCCCAAAAGATGGACCACACAAATCTTGAGGGTAGATCTAGTCTATATGCGAGTGGACCAAGTCTGTTTGAGCAGTTGACTCCATTTTTGGATCATGTATAGTCGATTTCGGAGTGGGTGATCAAGATTTTATGGGTAAGCCAAGCGCATCTTAGCAGTGGGCCAGGCCGGTGGTTATCAAATTAGGCAAGTCTGGTCAGGAGACTGCCCACTCAAATATTTGAGGTGGGCCAAGCCTGTTTGGAGTGCACAAAGGCAGTTGTGGACATGTGTCGACCACATTCTTGAATTGGCAATGCCAATTTCGGGGAATAGCAAACGAAATATGGTGGCTGAGTCAAGTCAATTTCGAGAGTAGAAAGTCTGGTTCGGACGGGATAACTCGATCGGTTTTACAAATGGGTGAAGTACGGTCTGAAGAAGGGCCACCCAAATCTTGGTGGAGGACCAAGTCCCTATGGGAGCCGACTAATTTAGTTATAAGCATGTGTTGACCATATCCTCGAATGAGGCAATGTCCATTTTAGGAATGAACCACCAAAATATTGTGGTAGGCCAAGTTAATTTGGGGTGTGGGCAGGGGTGTAGTCAAAAATTTTTTTTGGGGGGGGGCACCCCCTTGAAATGACCATATTTTGCTCTCTATGCCATGGCGAAAAAAATTGGGTGGGGGGGGGGCGCACGTGCCCGGTGTGCCATCCCCTGGCTACGCCCCTGGGTGGGGGTCTGGTTGGCTTTGGGCGTGGACAAATGAATTCTCTAATCAGGTGAAGTCAGTTGGACGTGTCCGCTAAATCTTGGAGGTAAGCCACCTCCACTTGGGAGTGGACTAGCTTTTTTATATATATATATTCTTAGCATACATGCCAAAACGAGTCGACACGTGTCGACCTTGTTCTTGAATCGGGCAATGCTTTGGAGATGAGCAACCGAAGTTTCGTGTGCAAGCCACGTCCATTTTGTGAGTGCGGGAGGTCGTTTCTTGAGTGGGACAACTCAGTTCTCGAATTTCGTTAAGGAAGTTCTGTGACGTGTCACCCAAATTTTGGAGGTAGACCAAGCTCTTTTTTTAAATGGACCAAGCTGGTTTTGGACAAGGGACAACTGAGTACTCGGATTAGGTGAGTTCAATTTCGTAGACGTGTCACATGAATCTTGTGGGTGGGCAAGTCTATTATCCTCGCGTTTGCTTTGCCTGTCTTCTCCGTTCCTTGAGACTTGTGCCGACTATGGTCCATCCTTAGCCTCTTGCTCTGTACGTGCGTTTCCATTCATGTTATGCAGTGCCCTTGTCAAATGGTGCATTGCTTGTTGCGTCCTCATGTCAATTCACTCCCACTCTGATTTCAGCTCAACGCGTGTTTCTTCGTCCCCGAAATTTCAGGTTGGGTGGGAATTTCGATACGCTGGGTAGAAGTACTACTGAAGTTTTGCACTAAACATGTATGATCGGAGGAAAGCAGAGCTGCATTGCACACAAAACAAGTTTTCCACATATACGCATGGGTAAACAGCATGCAGCATTGCATTGTCATGCAAGCTTTGACACTCGCATATCCTCGCCAACGCAGTTTCCACGACGCACTAGAACACAGCCATTGCAGTCTGGCATAGGTTTTAGGGGCGAAGCACGTGAGGGCCCCGCAAAGTCCGTCCGTATACCACCCTCGCCTGCAGCACGTGTAGCGCAGGTGCATGTGAACAAACCGGGACATCCGTGAATAACAAAAAAGAAAGGTTAACAAAAGGCTGTTAACGATAATAAACAAAATAAAAAAACACCTTACAAATGCTGACATTTAGTCACCGATCATTCAAAGCAAATGACAGAACAAAAGGTTCACAATAAAATGCTCTTAACCAGGACAATATGGAAGACCACGAAACCATAAAAGCGGCAACGCCAACAGGCTACCCCGCAGTTTGAGGCGCACCTAGCGATGGCTAAACGCTAGAAGTATTGTTTTCTTATGGCCTCCGAGATAAGTCAACGGTGCACCGCCGACTGCTCTCGGATGCCATGGTCTACTAGAGGCGAAGACTCACAATGCTGCCAGGAGTAGCTGATGAGGGCGCGCGCTCAGCACCGCACCATGGAGAAAGGTATCAACTCCTTCCTCCGTGATTAGCATGGTTCCTCCATGGTTAGCACACTCACGGTGCCGATAAGAGCGCACGTCATGCTGTGCCCAGCACAGCGTAAACGCCGCGACTCCGACCCCTATCTACGAGCTCGATAAACATCTATTATCTTTTCCATATACACTGCACGGGTAATGCACGATACGATGCACACTGCTTCGCCCCATCGTCAGCATTCGATTCGTGGATATGCATGGATTTTGTTTTTTAAGGCTGCAACGCAGTCGCCTAGCGAGGCACGGAATACCCGGCCCGTTCAGACCACCTGGTGTTCCCGTGGAGCAAACCATTGTGAATATCCTGTTTAATGAATGAAAGCTCCGCATTTATGGAGGATGCGAAATAACGCGTTCTGGTGCTTTCTATCTTTATGTCGGTGACCCATCGGCCATCGCTACTGCCGACAGCGCCGCCACATACTGCCAGCCATACTACAGTGTACTAGAAAGGGGCAGTGGAGTGAACAAGGCGGCCGCGCCGTATCTTTGCTGATTCTCCGGCGGGTGACAGTAGCAGCGGCGCTGTAGTCTCGTGGTACTGAAGATCTCAAGAGCATCTGCATTGAGAGCACGCGTGTCGTAGCCTGCGAAAGCGTGCATTTGCTCGTTTTTAGCGCGTTTAATGTGTTTCTGAGCCTTTAGCAGAGTATGCACACCTGCTAAGCGCCATGGTGCACGAGTGAATATGCAGGCATGCCGAAATTGCGTCAAGACATTCACTGTTTCATGAGCCTGCTGACAAAAAAATGTACTATCGGTATTTGCACGAATCCGCCTAGCTTCTCACTCAAGCAGCACGTTCAGCTGCGCTACATCGTAAGTGGCTACTGGCGAACTACAAAGTGATAAAAATTAAAACCACGATTAAATCATGCGCCCATTTTCTCGGCAGTTTCTATATCAAGAGTACTGGTCCTCATATAAGTCCACATGCGCTCTATTGATTCATGAGAAACCAAAGTATAAGTAACATTGTTGCAACATTTATATAGGTGACGACGAAGTTATATCATGCAAGTTTTGCGGAAGGTAATAATTAATGCTTTCTGAAATGCTTTCTTGTTCTAACCGCATGCTTTCGCGCTCACCTTGCTTCATTTATGCAAGCTCCAGGAGGCCGAGCCATGGAGCCGAGCTGAAGGAATGGCTGTACCTCCTATATAGTGAAGAAATCTATGCAAAAGGGGTTATCTCAAATATACGTACTAAAAATCGCCAATTGTATATATATTGCCCGTTCGTTAATTTGCGTAAATTCACTGAAGCCAGTTCTCATTTTGTATTGACAGCTCAAATTGTGCTGCTTTCCAAATGTTCTATTGGCGTAATGCCATTGCAAGCCAGCAAATTTATGCCGATGTTTAGTGTTATAGGTGTAGTTCTTATTAAGTGTCAAAAGTGTAGGCAGGCAGTGGTGCATTTTGTTTTGTAAAATTTAGCTTGTGTACACACACACACACACACACACACACACACACACACACACACACACACACACACACACATATATATATATATATATATATATATATATATATATATATGTGTGTGTGTGTGTGTGTGTGTGTGTGTGTGTGTGTGTGTGTGTGTGTGGTGGTTGTGTGTGTGTAAACGTTCGGCGCAGGGCGACCAAGGATTTTTTTTGAACTGCAGCAGAACGACTAACTTTGGCAATAGGTGATCGCTGTGAATACGTGTAAATATTTTAGTATATCCTGAAAAATTAAATTATGAAACAAATTTGTTGTGTAGGGGGCCCAGAATCCCTCCCTCTTCGTCCTTTATTTCCGCGGCGTTCTGGTTCTCCGAGCACTTTATATGGTACTTCTTTTTTTCATTTCACAGCTTTCTGAGCACAGTTAAGTTCCAATAAATCGGCGCAGTTATTCTTAATATTGTAGACGCCTAGCCAACGAAGAGTTAAAACAGAAGAAATCATAATAAGACACACCCTCTTTAAATAATTTCCGATCTCTCACAAGGACTTTCATGGTGCTCAAATTCAGTAGATTGGCGTGTCATACTTCAAGGGTTATGACATCATGTGCTAGACATGAATGATGGGCAGGTACGAAGAAATCTGCATCAAAAAAGCGCACCGGAGAAGCCGAACACCATAACAGTTCCTGCACGCGGCTCTTTAAGTTCTATTCGACTGCAGCGCCGCCGCTACGGGCAACGCGAAAGGTAGCAGGCGGCGAGGCGCGGTCACGCCACTCAACACTTCTAGCACACTCTAGCCATGCCGCCAGCAGCCTCAGCCGGCCATGCTCTTGTTCGAGCACGTTCGAGTGAACAGTTCTGAAACTTTACTGGTGTGCGCTCACTGCTACGCTGCTTAAGGTAAGCTTTGTTCCATTCAGCTATGGTACAATACTTATGTTCTATAGTGTTTTTATGTTCTTATGTTCTATAGTGGTGTTGTAAAAAAGCACTCGCCGTACCATCTCTGCATTTTCTTGCTTCCACCAAAGGCGCGTTTACACTTGGTCTCGAAAGGAGCGAAACCGGCAAATCTCACCGGAAATTCACCCGCTTCGCCGCCTCAGTGGCTAGAAAATCATGCCGTGAAGCCTACGCAAAAAAGGTGATTCGAGACCGATTTTTCCGTCTTGCGTTCCTCCCTCCGTGCGCTACGAGATAGCGGAAAGTCAGCCACGCGGCGCAAACCACGTGATCTAAACAACCGGGCGCAAATTCAACACTGTGGTTTAGGTGTTGGCGGTGTCCCGCATCTGCGCAATTGCCTCGCACCTGCGCAGCACGATGAAGCTCATGTCCCGACAAAAGCGCGTTTATCGATAGCCTGGTCTGGACTACGATCGCTGAGAACACTAGCTGGAAGTCGAAGAAGGCGCAGCTCTCAGAGTCGGCATGCCCCAACGTGTCTCACTATTGCACAGCTAAATGAATGCAGCGCTGCTGGTGTACCCCGCTCGTGTCGTTTCTGCGCGAAGCAACGTTTCAAAGAGTGCAAATTGTTTCTTCAGTGCTTAGGATGCGTAACTGGAATTCGGCACGAAATTTAATGTTCAGGGAACGGGCGTATGGGAATGCATTATCAAAGTTGTGAAGACAGACAGACAGACAAAGAACTTTATTGAAAGTGGTGAAGGTGGCGTGTGCGTATGAGGGGCTGAACGAACGTGAACATTCTCGAAGCGTGCAGACGTGATTTTCGGGCCGGTTGTTTTTGTTTTCACTTCTCAAGTGTAGTAATATACGATTTTTTATTCTCAGTATTTACCGACTACCTTAAATTCCCGACTGTACTGTCTACACGATGCAGCAGTAACTAACTGCCCTTCAATCATGTTAGTGACAGCACTTACTACGTGCCCCAAAAGTAAAGGATTTTTCAGTGGAAAGTTGTTGATTACTTTGCTACGTTTATATTCCTCTGTAACATTTTCCTTTGTATAAGTATATAAGATGACTGGCCCTGCTATTACGTATTATATTACTCATAATTTATCGTCCTATTGATCGCTGAAAATTGTTTTTTGGACATTGCCCCCCTGACTTACTTTTTCGAGGAAACAAAAGCAGTGACACCCAGAACTAGCATGTTGGGCGCTGGGGCGATGTAGTAACGCATACGAAAGGACAATGAGCACAAGATTGCAGTTGCATCACCCCGATATCTCACGTCTTGCGTGGTTTTGCGCCGTATTTGTCGCGTGCAGCTTCGTCAGAAGGCGTTCTTTGTAGGCGAATGCGGCCTTCGCTTTCGACTCAATTCAGCACCGGCCAAATGTACTAACGAGTGTAACCCCCGTATTCGCAAACGCTTCTCGACTCGACTTTCACCCTTCACTTGACGGAGTTGACCACTGCGCCGCTGCTCGGCTCAAAATGACGCTGCGCTGCTTGAGAATCGCACAATATTATTGCTAATATGCAGTGACTTGCCGTACCTAGAGAGGGCGCTTTCATCGGCTTTCTGAAGTGAAGATGAAGCTTTGAGTGAAGGGACGTTCTACAATACGGGGGTAAGTGTGCAGACCACGGGATTGCGTGGCGCAATCTAGCGACGAGACGCCTGCTGCGGTGCGCATGCGCGACCAGTCTTATCACTTGGCCTCTCATATCACTCTCTTCGACGCGTTCGGAGCCAAAACGACAATTGGGTGTCGCTGTCCTTGCTCCATCAAATTTAAGCCGTCTTTTATTCTTTACGTAGCGGCTGCGATGGCCCCGGTACCAGCGCTGAGCTCGCGTCGTTATTTATACCGGTTTATTAGCATAACTAAGCGTAGCCAGCCTCACAAAAACATCATGAAGCTAAGCACACAAAATAGTTTTCTCAGCTCGGCTTGATTTTATTGCGTCAGGCTAAATTGAACTTAAGTGAGCGTAGTTATGATGAAACAAGCGCATTAAATACGAAGGAATAATTAAAATTAGTTATACGGCTAATTAGCTTTATTTTACCCAAATGAGAATATAATCATTGATTACTAATTAGTATCTTCGCCATCTTGGATTCCCTGAGTTCACATAAATTCAAGGTTAATTACTTTAATTGTTTTATGGGAGCTTGTTTAATTACACCTAAGTATATTAAGAGTAGTTTGATGATGCCATGATCAACCACACTTACACAGATTTTCTATGCTTACCTTGGCGCTGCCTCATTAGCTCGGTTATGTATAATTAGCCTCATTATGCCACGTGAAACTCCAGTATGTTTCCTGTGTGATTAAATATCGGACGAATTAATCAGCCATAACTTGTACCAATACTAACACTAATTAGACATAAATGAGCTTAGTTGGTATAGTGTAAGTAAGGAGTCATCAGTATCTTCCAGGGTTTGGCGCCTCTAGGCACATGGGCAAGCCAACTTAATTTGATTGGCCTCGTTAAAACTTGCCTAATTTGGGCTAATTTTGATCGGCTAAATTTAATGATAGCATGATCAACCATGCCTAATTGGATGTGGCTGCGCTTGTATTTTCTCGGCCCATCTGGGCACATCAAAGCTTTGCTACACCTAACATAAAAACAGGGCTTAAACAATCTTATGCTCGAATTTATCAGATGATCCCACACGCAATTATGCTAGATTAGTTTCGGCTACTCTTGCGTTCACTGCGATGCATTACAGCGCTGCGATGCATTTGTAAGGCATCGCAGTGCTGGGAGCATCGCGTGAATGTTGCGTAATTAGGCGTGGTTTGCATACCTGCCAACTTAAGCGGATTTTTCGGGAGACTTCCGGATTTCGACCAGTTGTTATGTTTGTACGGTTGTCAGGAAAATCTCCCGGAAATCAAAATTTCTGTGCATGGTGTGGCCGCATTGACAAAAATGCAGCCCAATTCAATTCAGGCTTTTTGCATACCCTTCGCACATCATTGTCAAGGAATTTAAGAGACGTTCATCTAAATGTACAGTAGAATCTCAACGACGCGAAACCGGCAGATACGTGGTGAAATTCCCCGGCCAAATTTGCCGTGTCGATTGGGGTCGAAATTCGAATGTTTCTAACGCTTTTCCTCATCGTGGCGGGTCATGTGAACTTCAGTACCGAAACCGTCGAACGAAGGCTGAAAGCAGTGAGCTCGAAGCTTCGGAAGGACGTGCGCGGACAGCGCATGCACTTTCAGAACTGTGGTAATCGTTTGCCACAACCGCTGTGAACGAAATCGGGGTCGCTCTTGCCACGATCGTCTATGGCGACGACGTGACTGACTGAACTCTGAAAGTGCACTCGCATCCAACGCTCGACCAGTCAAAGTGACGTTGCATTCTACGAATGCTACCGGACAAAATAGCGGCAGATGCGATCATAGATAGCAAAAAACATCAAAAAATCGTTTTGAAGGCACGTGTGCAGCTAGCCCTCGCGGATTGACAACGGAATTGCCGTTTTCCGCAACCGCCGCGCACAAAGCCGCAGTGATCTACGAGTTCCCAGGACACGCAGCGGTAGATAAAATGCGATAAAAACGTAAGAAAAAAAGATTAGAAGTGTTTCGGCGTCCCTCTCCAAGGAATGAAGTGACGTTGTACGTGCCGATCTGCGTACTTTGGCTATACTTGGGCATTCGCAGTCCCGCCAAATGCAAGCTTGTGCCCAATGTGCGTCGCAAGCTTGTTATGCCTTCTCAGGGTAGCCGCTTAGTTTTCAAAACATTTTTTAATCAATTATTCAAAACAAGTGTTAATGATTTCAAATAAACAGTGGAGTAGGTGCAAATATTTTGTAGAGGTTTGTTCGCTTGCGAAAAAAAAAAGAAAAACGGCAGAGCTCGTTTTTTTTTGTTTTTAATAGCGTATCCCTTTTGTTAGTGTCTGTGAACTTGTAGATTTCGTGTGTTTCGTGTACCTTGTTTGAGAAGGTTTTCTGCACCTGCCTTCTATGCTAGCACTTCTAGCTTTTTTTTTACCACTTCGGTCTAGTCACTTCAGTTCCTAATTTCAAAGTATGTTGTAGTTAGCATTTATTTTTTTGCCGTCGTCGCTGTTGTTTTCTTGCCGTATGTATAACAGCAGATTGTCAGGATCGTACTTTTTTACCATTACTTTCACTCCGTTATTTTTGCAATTTATTGTTATATCTCCGCCTATGTAATACCCTCGTCGAGGGCCTCTAGGGGTATCTTGAAATAAAAAAAAACGGAAAAACAGTGGGGGGCTTCAAATAGTGAAGCTGGATTATTCTGCAGTCCAATTAGAAGTTGTTATAATTTAGCTAGGTAATGCTATAGGTTGTTTCTCAGGGCTTAGATGTTGGGGTTAAACCGCAGACATGACACGGATGTCCGAACCCCGGAAACTCACGCTAAAACCGAAGAGTTGGCGCCTCCCATATATCTACGTCGTCGTTAGCGCAGGCAGAGGTGTTTAAAAAAAGCGTTGGCCACGCATGGGGCTCCTTTTCAGTATTCTTTGCTGATGAGGTCCGAGAATTTGTTACGTAGTATTTATTATAACTAAGCCTTATTGACTTTCTGTGCACTCATTTCATTCTTGCACGAAATTGCACGTTACGTCGTATATATATATATGTATATATATATATATATATATATATATATATATATATAAATATGGTTGCAGAGGTTATAGCTGTAGATATGTTTAGAACATTTTGAAAAACATGCACATGCATGTACATCGCTTCATATTTTTTTTTTGAAGTTTCGCTTCTGCTACTTATACGAGTTTTTACTCTTTTTTGTGTGTTTGCTTGGTACATTTACCTCTCTGGAATGAGCCTCGGTTTGTGCATTAATTTTCATTTTGCATTCCCCACTGCATACGAGAGGTAGATCAGTATAGTATCGCGATGCAAAGGGAACGCGAGCAGTGGTAAGCCTGGCCTACATATATGTCTTCGACATGCTTCGGCTATTGCTAGGCGAATTCGTATTCCCAGCCGGTGGCGTCAGAATTGTGCTCCGGCTTGTGCTATCGCATATCGCGTATGTTCAAAGTGTCTAGCATGGCTTCCCTATCATAATGCACACGCGGTATGATAGCGCGAGCCCGGTGCAAAATTCTAGCTCTGAAAGTACGGATTCGCCAAGCAAAAGGCCACGGCATGCCGCAGTCGGACTATGCAGGAAGTCACGTTTCCCGCTGTTCGTTTTATTGCGATAGCAATTATATAAACACTCTCGGCTGGATTTTGCCGCCGGCATCAGCGATCTCCGTCGTTCGCAGTATATGTATATGTGGAAACGCTAGAAAGAAAAAAAAAGTCACAGCTTTGCCGAAAAGGCGAAGCAATGAACGCGATAGCAACACATTGGAAAGTCACGCGCAGAATAGAAAGCAGGTAGAAACGTGCTCCGCGTTTCTCACGCCCAAATGACGCACGAAACGTACTCACAGGTACAGATGCACGCGAGTAAGTGTTTCAGTTCTTACTTCGCGGTGTCTGAAAAGCGCGTGCTTTTCGCAAACAGAGACTGCAATGATTGCAGTGACATTTGTGCGTCCGTTAACTACAACAGAATCGTTCCAGGTAAAGCCCGAGACAAGCAATGACGTACGATCCTCCTCGCGATATAAGGACGCGCGAGGGAGTGTCGCCCCCTTCTCTAAGAGGGGCGAAATCTGCGTGGAAGATTAGAGCGCGCGCCGCCGCGTGATGTTGCGACGCGCGCTCATTGCGCCAGCTTGTTGGTAAGGCGGACAACAGGATAATCGCCCCCCCCCCCCGCACCGAGTCACCTCAGCAGAGGTAAGTGGTAGATATAAATAGCTTGCTGTTTGAACGTTGAACGACGTGCTCCTCGGTGGCCCAGCGGTGAACGCTTCGCATTTACGACGCAGAGGTCCCACGTTCGATTCCGCGTGCTGGAGTCTTTTTCCTCAATTTTGTTGTTTTTTGCATTTTCACACACATACACACAGACACACACACACACATATTGTTATGCCAGCGAGTCCTCAGCAAACGTCCGTGCCTCTGAAAAAGGCAATCTGGGTCAAGGCCAGCCCGCAGTCCGCCTGACGCGAACAACTCAACGGCGTAAACACGCGCGGCGCCTTTCTGGTGCCCAAGTGCAGTGAGTCAGCAGCGCACGTGACAGTGAGCCCCGTCGAGTAAACAACGGGCGTCTTCATGTCTGGGGGTCTGACGTGTCCCAGCGGCGACCCCATTGGAGGAATCTGCCCTGACGACCAGCGGCGCTTCTGATTGGACATTTTGGTTGGACCCGGTGCAAATAAAAGAAGCCCTGCGGCGCGTCGCGATCGGCAGTCCTATGTGAGAGGAGTCCCCGTATCGGAGAGCCGACATGTGTGTGAGTCGGCGGTCTTAGGCGAAAAGCTGACCTATGTGTTAGAGAGGAGAGCTCGGCTCTTCGAGTCTCTGTCGGCCCCAGTGCCGAAATTTTAACGCCTCTGTATATATGCTGTACATAAACCTTGTTTAACTCACCGTCGTCTCGTCCGCTCGTCTTATCAGCTCTGCGCAGAAGCAGTCGCGAGCTGAGAAACATACGCTACCAAACGGCTGGTGACCTTCCCGGCGGAGTTGAAAGCAGTGGCACCTTCGGGACCGTGTTGGCGTCGCCGTCTTTCGCAACAGTGGAGGTCAGCGGTGGGATTTCGAGGCGCCCTTCGTAACGTCGTCGGAGGTGCGCTTCCTTTCGCAACAGTGGTTGGCAGCTGCGGGATCGGCCGGCGTCAGCGACATCGATGCGTTGAGTGCCTGATGTTTTCCCCTCAGTTCACCAGACTACTCTAGCTCAGGTTGTAGTAGTTTAGAGAAGGGCTGGGTGAAGCATTGAAGTGAGCTTTGATCGTTTCAAGCCAAGTCGAAGCGCTTTGAAACCAAAGTTAATGCGGAGGGAGTAAACACGGGAGTGTGAAAAATTGCTTGCGCGTCTTGCTAGTTGACTTATAGTGGGTACGGCAAGTAGATTCTTAACAGGGGCAAACAGCAAGAGGCTAGTGTGAACGATGGAGAACCTTAAAGTGAAGGAACTCATCGAAATTTGTGAGGAACTCGGCATTACTTTGGGCCGTGCGAAACGAAAGCAAGCGATCCTTGAGATCATGAAGGATGAGGGAGTGTCGGCTGAGGAAGTCGATGAGGCCTGGGTGGATATTAAAGCACGCCGTGAGGAGGCTGAAAGGCGAGAAGTAGAAGCTCGCGAACGTGAGGAGGCTGAAAGGCGCGAAGCTCGCGAAGAAGCTGAAAGGCGCGAAGCTCGCGAAGAAGCTGAAAGGCGCGAACGTCGCGAGGAGGCCGAGAGACAGGAGCGTCTCGAGTTGAAACGACTAGAATTGGCAATACTACAGTGTTCGCAGGCACCTAGCGTAGCTTCTCCGACGATTCAGGTCAGCGGTTTTAGAATTCGGGACCAACTGCCACCGTTCGTAGTAGGCGAGGACATGGCGAAGTACCTCGTCAAGTTTGAACACGTCTGTGAGCGAAACGCTTTGAAGCGGTCTCTTTGGGCGCAGAACCTGTTAGCTCTTCTTCCCGGCGAAGTGTCCGACGCGATAACTTGCTTGTCGAGGGAAGCGTTTGAAAGCTATGACGAGGTTAAGGAAGTGCTCTTGAGACGTTATAAGTTGTCTCCCGAGGCTTTCAGGCAAAGGTTCCGGTATGCTGAAAAGGGGAATGAGTCACACATTGACTTCGCGTTTCGTCTTAAAGCCGATTTAATCGATTGGCTCAAGGGCGAAGGTGTTTATGACGACCGCGATAAAGTGGTGGAATGCATTGCATTGGAGCAATTCTACCGCTGCATCGAGGATAATGTCAGACTTTGGCTGCAGGACAGACTTGGGGAAGTACAGCTAAACAAAGCAGCAGAGTTAGCTGAGGAGTATTTTACTCGCCGAAAGTTGCACAGCAGGGCAGTGCGCGTTGAAAGGATTGAGAGAAAAGAGGGCTTTTCAAAGAAACCGGATCAACGGAAATCCGCTCCGCACCGTAATTTCAAGAATGACCCGTCTCTTACGAAGGACAGTGTAGGGGAAGGGCAAACAGAAGCGGAGAAATCGAGTGAAGTTTCTACCACACAGGCATTTGAATCGGAAAACAAACGGAAGCCGCTAATCTGCTACAACTGCAAAAAGGAAGGGCACATCGCGAGAAACTGTCAGGAAAAGTTTGCCTTCGCAACAATCCGAGAATCAGAAAAAACATGCGGTTGTTGGAGCCGTATCTCCAAGAAATTAGGGTGAATGAGAAAACGTGCCGAGCACTTCGAGACTCAGCGGCAACCATGGACGTTGTCCATCCTTCATTGGTGTCTCCGGATGACTTTACAGGAGAATGCGCGTGGATCAGGCAAGTCGCCGAGGAGCAGAGTGTTTCCTTACCAATCGCCACGGTTGTCATTGAAGGCCCGTTCGGTGAGCTTCGCACCGAAGCGGCTGTGTCTGCCGCGCTAAATGATCGTTTTCCTTATCTTTTCTCCAACGACTCGGAGCAGCTTCTCAAAGAGCAGGGCAAATCGTTCTTCCCCAACCTAGCGTGCATGGCCCTCACGCGATCGCAAGTGCGGAAGCTTGACCTTGTTCAATGCGGTGAACTCTCAAGTGACCTTGTCGGCGGGTCGACGGAACCCCAGAAGGGAAATTTTCCGCATGAGTCATGTGAGCAGTCACGCGAGCGGCCCGTCGCGGAACCGACCGGCACGGTTTCCGTAGAAGGGGGAGACGACATGGCGCCATTGAATCAGAGCGAGAGGGCTGCAACACTCTCGCCTGTAGCGGAAAGTTGGAGCGAGCTGCCGAGAGTTGATCGAGAGACGCTCATTCGAGAGCAGCGTGAGGACCTCTCGATTGAAGCGCTAGTGGAAAGCCACAAAAACGCGGCACAAGTGCTGTCGAAGGAGCACTACGAGAAATCGGTGAAGAAGCGTGCTTTTGAAGTTGATAATCAGGTAATGCTGCTGCAGCCGTCCAAAAGGAACAAGCTTGAGGTTGATTGGGAAGGGCCCGCGAAAGTAGTATCGAAGCTTTCTGATACCAATTGTGAAGTTAAATTAGGAAGGCGGCCGAACAAAATTTATCACAGTAACTTGAAAGCAGTCGTAAATTTACTTTTAAGTGCTTCAGAGGAAGAGGAAGCAGAAATTTTTAGTTCTAGTGAGGTAATCGAAAGGAAATCGGAGGTAATCTTGGAGCCGTTAAACCTAGAGCCTAGGTTAAATGAAGTCCGGAAGGAGGACCTGAGAAAGATTGTTTCCGAGTTTGGAGACGTGTTTTCGGACCGCCCCGGAAACACGAGGGTGATCGAACACGATATCGAGCTAAGCGGTGAGGAGTCAATCCGTAGCAAGCCGTATCGTTGTTCCCCTGTGCAACGTCGCAAGTGTGAGCCGCTCTTGGTGCCGCATAGGTATCGTCGCCTAAAAGTGGCCGGTTACTGAGGTGGAGCATGTTGCTCCACAGCGCAACTTTGACGTTCGCTATCAAAAAAAGGGAAAGCTAAACGCTAATGCAGGTGCATTGAGCAGTGCGTTCTAGCTATTACCTTCTCAACCTTTCGGTTTCTCGCTGGCGATTCGGGGCAAAATTTTGACCTCATCGCGACCTGGGCTGAGCGCTCTCGTTCAATGTGATCTCAAGGGGCCAACTTTATGTGGTATTCTAATTCGTTACGTTGTTGTACGTGGGAAAAAAATTTGAGTTGTCATTTTAATGGTCTTTTGTCCCACATGTGCCTCTTGATGTAGAGGGAACGAAATTCCGATAGACACTTAGCTAGGTATATGTTGTACTATACTTTGTCTGGTGTTCTGTCGGGTGACCGAGGGCACTTGCGTGTGTCGGGTGTTGTCTGTTGTCGACCCGTTCTTGGCAAGTTGCAGAACCATCGACAAGTGCTGAAACCGAAGATGGTGAGAACAGACGAGTGAAGCTGGTCGACAAGTTGTGGCGACAAGCCAGTGAAGCTGGGATCTGTCGTCAAGAATGGGATGTGTTCCCGGAACAGTCTGGAGCTGCATTCTTCCCATGGCCCTGGAGGCGAACCTGGAGGGACCTGGCGAACGAGCGCGCCTGTCATCCGAGCCCCGTGGAAGCAGCTCGTCTTTTCGGCGCATTGTCTGGCGGCGGGGGTGCTGTTATGCCAGCGAGTCCTCAGCAAACGTCCGTGCCTCTGAAAAAGGCAATCTGGGTCAAGGCCAGCCCGCAGTCCGCCTGACGCGAACAACTCAACGGCGTAAACACGCGCGGCGCCTCTCTGGTGCCCACGTGCAGTGAGTCAGCAGCGCACGTGACAGTGAGCCCCGTCGAGTAAACAACGGGCGTCTTCATGTCTGGGGGTCTGACGTGTCCCAGCGGCGACCCCATTGGAGGAATCTGCCCTGACGACCAGCGGCGCTTCTGATTGGACATTTTGGTTGGACCCGGTGCAAATAAAAGAAGCCCTGCGGCGCGTCGCGATCGGCAGTCCTATGTGAGAGGAGTCCCCGTATCGGAGAGCCGACATGTGTGTGAGTCGGCGGTCTTAGGCGAAAAGCTGACCTATGTGTTAGAGAGGAGAGCTCGGCTCTTCGAGTCTCTGTCGGCCCCAGTGCCGAAATTTTAACGCCTCTGTATATATGCTGTACATAAACCTTGTTTAACTCACCGTCGTCTCGTCCGCTCGTCTTATCAGCTCTGCGCAGAAGCAGTCGCGAGCTGAGAAACATACGCTACCAAACGGCTGGTGACCTTCCCGGCGGAGTTGAAAGCAGTGGCGCCTTCGGGACCGTGTTGGCGTCGCCGTCTTTCGCAACAGTGGAGGTCAGCGGTGGGATTTCGAGGCGCCCTTCGTAAGGTCGTCGGAGGTGCGCTTCCTTTCGCAACAATATATATATACGGTGAGTGACGCTGATGGCGGCAAAATCAAGCCGTGAGTGTTGTTGCGTAGCGTATGTTTATCAGCTCGCGACTGCTTCTGCGCAGAGCTGATAAGACGAGCGGACGAGACGACGGTGAGTTAAACAAGGTTTATGTACAGCATATATACAGAGGCGTTACAATTTCAGCACTGGGGCCGACAGAGACTCGAAGAGCCGAGCTCTCCTCTCTAACACATAGGTCAGCCCTTCGCCTAAGACCGCTGACTCACACACATGCCGGCTCTCCGACACGGGGACTCCTCTCCCTAGGACCTCCGATCGCGACGCGCCGCAGGGCTTCTTTTATTTACACCGGGTCCAACCAAAATGTCCAATCAGAAGCGCCGCTGGTCGCCAGGGCAGATTCCTCCAATGGGGGGTCGCCGCGCCATGCGTCAGACCACCAGACACGAGAACGCCGGCTCGCTGTCACGTGCGCAGATGACTCAATGCACGTGGGCCAGAGACGCGCCGCGCGTGTTTACGCCGTTCGCGCCAGGCAGACTGCGGGCAGGCCTTGACCCAGATTGCCTTTTTCAGAGGCACGGCCGTTTGACGAGGACTCGCTGGCATAACAGCACCCCCGCCGCCAGACAATGCACCGGAAAGACGAGCTGCTTCCACGGGGCTCGGATGTCAGGTGCGCTCGTTCGCCAGGTCCCTCCAGGTTCGCCTCCAGGGCCATAGGGAGAATACAGCTCCAGACTGTTCCGGGAATACAGCCCATTTTTGACGACGGATCCCAGCTCCACTGGCTTGTCGCCACAACTTGCTGACCAGCTTCACTCGTCTCTTCTGACCATCTTCGGTTTCAGCACTTGTCGATGGTTCTGCAACTTGCCAAGAACGGATCGACAACAGACAACACACGACACACGCAAGTGCCCTCGGTCACCCGACAGAACACCAGACAAAGTATAGTACAACATATACCGATCTACGTGTCTATCGGAATTTTGTTCCCTCTACATCAAGAGGCACATGTGGGACACAAGACTCTTAAAGTAAGAACTTGAATTTTTCACAATTACAACAACGCAACGAATTAGAATACCACATAAAGTTGGCCCCTTGAGATCACTCTGAACGAGAGCGCTCAGCCCAGGTCGTGATGAGGTCAAAATTTTGCCCCGAATCGCCAGCCAGAAACCGAAAGGTTGAGAAGGTACTAGCTGGAACGCACTGCTCAATGCACCTGCATTAGCGTTTACCTTTCCTTTTTTTTGTCTTTAGCGAACGTCAAAGTTGCGCTGTGGAGCAACATGCTCCACTTCAGTAACCGGCCACTTTTAGGCGACGATACCTATGCGGCACCAAGAGCGGCTCACACTTTCGACGTTGCACAGGGGAACAACGATACGGCTTGCTACGGATTGACTCCTCACCGCTTAGCTCGATATCGTGTTCGATCACCCTCATGTTTCCGGGGTGGTCCGAAAACGCGTCTTCAAACACCAAAACAATCTTTCTCAGGTCCTCCTTCCGGACTTCACTTAATCTAGGCTCTAGGTTTATCTGCTCCCGGATTACTTTCGATCCCCCTTCGATTACCTCACTCGAACTCAAAATTTCTGCTTCCTCTTCCTCTGAAGCACTTAAAAGTAAATTTACGACTGCTTTCAAGTTACTGTGATAAATTTTGTTCGGCCGCCTTCCTAATTTCACTTCATAAGTTGTATCGCAAGGCTTCGATAATACGTTGGCGGGCCCTTCCCAATCAACCTCAAGCTTGTTCCCTTTGGATGGCTGCAGCCGCATTACCTGATTATCAACTTCAAAAGCGCGCTTCTTCCCCGAT
Organism: Rhipicephalus annulatus; assembly: GCA_013436015.1. Taxonomy (NCBI): domain Eukaryota; kingdom Metazoa; phylum Arthropoda; class Arachnida; order Ixodida; family Ixodidae; genus Rhipicephalus; species Rhipicephalus annulatus. The sequence goes on along the minus strand of WOVY01005812.1, from coordinate 65,770 downwards.
TTCTCGTAGTGCTCCTTCGACAGCACTTTTGCCGCGTTTTTGTGGCTTTCCACTAGCGCTTCAATTTGGCTTTCCACTAGCGCTTCAATCGAGAGGTCCTCACGCTGCTCTCGAATGAGCGTCTCTCGATCAACTCTCGGCGGCTCGCTCCAACTTTCCGCTACAGGCGAGAGCGTTGCAACCCTCTCGCTCTGACTCAATGGCGCCATGTCGTCTCCCCTTACCGCGCTGGCCGCGCCGACAGCTTCCGCGACGGGCCGCCCGCGTGACTGCACACATGACTCATGCGGAAACTTTCCTTTCTGGGGTTCCGTCGACCCGCCGACAAGGTCATTTGAGAGTTCACCGCATGGAACCAGGTCCAGCTTCCGCGAAAGCTTTCGCGCTTGCGATCGCGTGAGAGCCATGCACGCTAAGTTGGGGAAGAATGATTTGCCCTGCTCTTTGAGAAGCTGCTCCGAGTTGTTGGAGAAAAGATAAGAAAAACGATCATTTAGCGCGGCAGACACAGCCGCTTCGGTGCAAAGCTTACCGAACGGGCCTTCAATGACAACCGTGGCGATTGGTAAGCGAACACTCTGCTCCTCGGCGACTTGCCTGATCCACGCGCATTCTCCTGTGAAATCATCCGGAGACACCAATGAAGGATGGACAACATCCATGGTTGCCGCTGAGTCTCTAAGCGCTCGGCACGTTTTCTTATTTACTTTAATTTCTTGGAGATACGGCTCCAACAACCGCATGTTTTTTTCTGATTCTCGGATTGTTGCGAAGGCAAATTTTTCCTGACAGTTTCTCGCGATGTGTCCTTCCTTTTTACAGTTGTAGCAGATTAGCGGCTTCCGTTTGTTTTCCGATTCAAATGCCTGTGTGGTGGAAACCTCACTCGATTTCTCCGCTTCTGTTTGCCCTTCCCCTACACTGTCCTTCGTAAGAGACGGTTCCTTCTTGAAATTACGGTGCGGAGCGGATTTCCGTTGATCAGGTTTCCTTGAAAAGCCCTCTTTCCTTTCATCCTTTTCAACGCGCACTGCCCTGCTATGCAACTTTCGGCGAGCATAATACTCCTCAGCTAACTCAGCTGCCTTATTTAACTGTACTTCCCCAAGTCTGTCCTGCAGCCAAAGTCTGACATCCTCCTCGATGCAGCGGTAGAATTGCTCCAATGCAACGCATTCCACCACTTTATCGCGGTCGTCATAAACACCTTCGCCCTTGAGCCATTCAATCAAATCGGCTTTAAGACGAAACGCGAAGTCAACGTGTGACTCATTCCCCTTTTTAGCATACCGAAACCTTTGCCTGAAAGCCTCGGGTGACAATTTATAACGTCTCAAGAGCACTTCCTTCACCTCGTCATAGCTCTCAAACGCTTCCCTCGACAAGCAAGTTATCGCGTCGGACACTTCGCCGGGAAGAAGAGCTAGCAGGTTCCGCGCCCAAAGAGACCGCTCCAAAGCGTTTCGCTCACAGACGTGTTCAAACTTGACGAGATATTTCGCCATGTCCTCGCCTACTACGAACGGTGGCAATTGGTCCCTGATTCTAAAACCGCTGACCTGAACTGTTGGAGAAGCTACGCTAGGCGCCTGCGAACACTGTAGGATTGCCAATTCTAGTCGTTTCATCTCAAGGCGCTCCTGTCTCTCGGCTTCTTCGCGCTCGCGACGTTCACGCCTTTCAGCTTCCTCGCGCTCGCGACGTTCACGCCTTTCAGCCTCCTCACGTTCGCGAGCTTCTCGCCTTTCAGCCTCCTCACGTTCGCGAGCTTCTACTTCCCGCCTTTCAGCCTCCTCACGGCGTGCATTAATATCCACCCAGGCCTCATCGACTTCCTCAGCCGACACTCCCTCATCCTTCATGATCTCAAGGATCGCTTGCTTTCGTTTCGCACGGCCTAAAGTAATGCCGAGTTCCTCACAAATTTCGATGAGTTCTTTCACCTTAAGGTTCTCCATCGTTCACACTAGCCTCTTGCTGTTTGCCCCTGTTAACAATTTACTTGCCGTACCCACTATAAGCCTACTAGCACGACGCGCAAGCAATATTTCACACTCCAGTGTTTACCCCCTCCGCATTAACTTCGGTTTCAAAGCACTTCGACTTTGCTTGAAACGATCAAAGCTCACTACAATGCTTCACACAGCCCTTCTCTAAACTACTACAACCTGAGCTAGAGTAGTCTGGTGAACTGAGGGGAAAACATCAGGCATTCACCGCATCGATGTCGCTGACGCCGGCCGATCCCACCGCTGCCACCACTGTTGCGTAGCGTATGTTTATCAGCTCGCGACTGCTTCTGCGCAGAGCTGATAAGACGAGCGGACGAGACGACGGTGAGTTAAACAAGGTTTATGTACAGCATATATACAGAGGCGTTACAATTTCGGCACTGGGGCCGACAGAGACTCGAAGAGCCGAGCTCTCCTCTCTAACACATAGGTCAGCCCTTCGCCTAAGACCGCTGACTCACACACATGCCGGCTCTCCGACACGGGGACTCCTCTCCCTAGGACCTCCGATCGCGACGCGCCGCAGGGCTTCTTTTATTTACACCGGGTCCAACCAAAATGTCCAATCAGAAGCGCCGCTGGTCGCCAGGGCAGATTCCTCCAATGGGGGGTCGCCGCGCCATGCGTCAGACCACCAGACACGAGAACGCCGGCTCGCTGTCACGTGCGCAGATGACTCAATGCACGTGGGCCAGAGACGCGCCGCGCGTGTTTACGCCGTTCGCGCCAGGCAGACTGCGGGCAGGCCTTGACCCAGATTGCCTTTTTCAGAGGCACGGCCGTTTGACGAGGACTCGCTGGCATAACAGCGTGCATATAATGGCTATCGCAATAACAAGTAATCTAGAAAAGGCTCTGGTGCGCGGAAGGAGCACCTCCTTCAATGTTGAAACGAAAAGCTGTATATATATATATATATATATATATATATATATATATATATATATATATATATATATATATATATATATATATATATATATACCATTTACTGCCGGCGATGGTGATCTCGGGGGAACTATTGTGCGTTCAGCATTGCCAGTGAGATGGCACAGTGAGCGCACATCGTCAGTTCGTCACGACGTGGCGACGCGTGCTCATGCGTTGATCTCTCATGCGTACTTTGCCCCGTGGAGGGTGGCTGGGAGAACACGCTCACGCGTGCGGGAGCTTATCTCGCGGTGGGGAGAATCGTACACCTTCGGCTTTCACCGGAACACTTCTGTTGTAGTAAACGGGTGCACATAGGTCACTGAATTCGCTGCACAGCCTCCGTTTTCGAAAAGGACGAACAATTCTGTTGTAGTAAACGGGTGCACAAAGGTCACTGCACTCGCTGCACAGCCTCCGTTTTCGAAAAGGACGCACTTTTCAGACACAGCAAAGTAACAACTGAGACAGTTATTCGCGTTCATCTGTGCTTGTGAGGACGTTTCCTGCGTCCTGCAGGGCCCGTTTCAATCTGCTTGCCATTTTTTCGCGTGGCATTCCAATTTGTTGCTATCGCATTCATTGCTTCGCCTTTGCGGCAAAGCTTAGACTTTTCCCTTCGACAGTACACTGCTCGTTGTAAGTGTAATGCCGGAAATGGCGGTGTGCACGTACTACTTGATCTTGCATACGATACGATTTCTTAAATTCTGTTGCGCTCGGCTATGTTGCGTGTTACGTTGTAGATCTGGTAGGTGTACTTTGTTTCCCTACTGCTAGAGTAGGAGCTTTTACCGCTTGCGAATTTAAATACATTGTATATACCCTCATCGAACTTCGGAGATGATGATGTTGATGAGTAAACTTTGCAAATTTTGTTTTGCCATTGTACTTTCAGAACGATGGTATAACCAGTTGCTTGTGAAGGTGGTACACAAAGATACAGTCACCAGTTAATGCCATCATACCTACCATCACCCTGCATAATTCTTCATGACTGAAGAACTCTCATCACGTTGAGGACGGCTCCAATTTTTCAGCGTTACTTGACAAACCGACATTTCGTTGCTGCGATCATCATGGTCACGTGTACACAACTTGTGTCTCTTCTCTCATATATACCATAAATGAAAAATTATAGCAATACAAAAGGAAGCAAGAAATTTCAAGCGTCATTCATTGCAACTGCTAGAGTATCTTCAATGGCCGGTAACGATGGCTCTGGTGATGCCTCTAGGGAAGGCAAAGAAAATACACATAGCACAGAAGCTATGCAAGAGCATAATAAAGATAAGGATTCTGAGGTATATCACGTTAAAAAGGCAGATGAAGAAACCTGCAACGATGAAAATTCGGAAGGTGTACATCTTCAGAAAACAGACGGCAAGTGCTTATGTCGAGTGCATGTTGAAGCTACTTCTGAGTTGAATACTGGCAGCGCGGCACTAAAAAAATTGGGAAGCAGTTGGGTAGTTTCATTGGCAAAGCAAAATCAGCGGTTTCCGATCTTGCTTTTTCTCAAGAAGTATGCGGCGACAATCGGAAAAGAAAAGGTCGAAAGCGCATGAGCATCATTATGAAAATGGAGCTTGTCGTGGAAGAAGACTCTGACGAGAAGTCCTCTGGCGCAAGTGATGCAGAAAGCGAATGTTTTGCTACAGCTAATAATAGTTTATTATCGAACGAGGAATCGGCCAGTGGTGAAACTGACATAACGTTGCCTTGTGGTAGTGGCAGTGGTGTGACCGTTGACAATGTTCCTTTCATTGCTGCTGCTGATGAAGAAGTCATATTGCGTGACATATTCTCCTCTGACATCAAGGAAAAAGATATGAAATGTGATGGTGGTTTCAAAGATCACAGTGGCGAGGTAAGTGTATAACGTCACATGCATTGTATTTAGTTATTGCATATAACTTTTTTCTGTTATAGGTAAACAAAGGCCTCTTCAGATTTGACAACGCATCTGCCGTGACTTATACAAAGCGTGAAAAGGAAGAACAGCGGGAAGTCGAAGCTATGGATGAAAAATGCGCTTTGGCATACGAACACATGGACAGAGAAGAAACTAAAGAAAATATGCACCTAAAGAAGCCCAATACTGCCGACACCGAGAAGTGTCAGCGGCACGAAAAGGAGGAAGAACAAGTTAGAAATGAAGAGGATACAGACAATGGAGAGAGGAGGAAGCGAAAACGAGAAGACAAGGAAGCTGCTGAAACTGTTGCAGCAAATATGACGGCACCAGGTGATGTGTTGAAGGTTGACGTCAACAGGAACAAAAAGCGAAAGATCGAAGAAGGAGATGATGAAGTTGCAAGAAAGGACGCGCTGGGGCAAATACTTAAGCCTAAAAAAGCGGCATCATCGTGCTGTCAGGAAAATACGCGCACTGGAAGAAAGAAAGCACGTTGCCAAGAAATAAACCCGAAGGAGTTTGTGAGAACAGGCATCGTTGGAGACGAGTTTGATTCACTGCTGTGGTCTGGTGCAAGTGCTACTTTCTTGAAAACAGTGGATGAAGTCAGACTGTCCTTGCGAAACAATACTCCACTGCTCAACTTGGAGCCGTTATCGATAATTCATATCGCTTCCACAAAAAGCGTGCTTGACATTGCTGAGTTCATACCAGAGACCGAATTCTCGATTCTGTGCCGAGACTTCGATGAAGATAGGCTACCGCCACCATCTGCCAGAACAGTGTATGCGCTGATGGCACTGGCTATGTCAACTATGGACAGCGAGTCGCTGTATCGGGGCAACGAGAACATTGAGCGAACTGCTCTGGCATACGTGTTGCTAAAGATTAACAAGCTTGGCTTGAGATCTGGGAACGCTATTATGAACGAGCTTAGCAAGTACTGTGCCTTACTGTTTGGTAAGCGAACGCATGAATTCATTATCGGGTGCCAGAGCATGCACCATCAAGAGCAACAGGAAGAGGGACAGCCCCCAATATTGGATGGGATGTTTGATTACTTCTCTGGGTCTCCCGTGACTGTATGCCACTTGAAGAAGAAGGAGTTCTACTATAGCTGGAGAAAACCAATACTCGGCTTGAGAGTTGCTCATCGAATTCAGGATGAGAAGAGCAAACATTACTACGCGTACAAAGTCAAGGGACAGCAGGACTCCGCGTATGCAGTGCTTCGTACGTTGTTAAATCCGCTGTTTCTTTCTGATCGATGGACTGGTGTGCTGTTGGATGAAGTGCCCCGAACTTTGAAGGGCAAGATGAAAGACATGTATCGAAATGCAATTTTACATGCCTCTACTTGCAAGCAATATCTGAAGGCCACGTTTAGATGGTTACAGCCAGCCGTTGCAAAGAGTGCAGTCAAGCTAATGACAGCTTATCAAACGTCAACTGTTGCAAACGAGTTCGTTAGTGTTCGAAAAAAATGATGGTGTTTCAGACGAAGCTACAAGAGCAGAACCGACTCGCGGAGGAGCGAATACTCGCTTACAGTGTTATCCGCAGTCGTTTGCTTGAAGGCCACCCTCTACATCAGGTGATTGCTAATGAATACAGCGAGGAGAAAATTGCTGTCACATGTGATCGGAAAGAGCAGTTGGTGAGCATGTTGAAGGTCGGTCTGGATGATGGGCAAAATTATTCCGTGTATCTGGGCATTGCAGAGGGTCGACTGAAGGTGCGACAGTGGATTAGCAGTAAGGTGCCTTTGGTGAAAGGTTCCGACTCTGACATTTACGAGAAGGTACATCCCTCTGAGACGTACTACTGGAAATCGTACCTTTCTTCTGGGATGCCAGAGAAGAATTTGAAAGTTTCTGATGAGGCACTGGACTACGCCATTTTTAGACCTTACGGTGTAGAGAACACGGCTGGTGTGAATGTTAATTTAGTGCAAAGAAGAACTGCGCAGTTTGTGTATAATACGCTGTGCCAGTATATGAATCCACCAGATGAAGGTTACAACATTGACGACGGCTATGCGGCAACTGTGGTCGCCGATTCCCGAAAAAGTTCCGGACAAATGAAATTACCTTACACGGGAAGGAAGTTTGCGTTTCTGTTTTGGAGCAGCGACGAGATGTTGATTACGGAATGGTACAACTGTATATTGTGCTGCGACTTCACGTTGTTAAGCGTTTACACAAGACTGAATATACTAACAAGGTGGAGCTGCATTCGGTTAAGCATGTCGGAGTTAACGAGAAGTTGGTGGTTTATGTCGAGCCGAGAACTCTAGGAATTTATTTGGCCGTGTCGAAGGAGGCACCGACGGTATACAAGAGACGGTGGTTCAAGCACGATGATCTGTATGTGATCAGGCTGAGCAAACTGCCATTCGAAGGCAGCAATCCAGAGGAAAAAAACTACGGCCGTCATATGTCCGAGGTCCGTGATGAACTGCATTCGAAACCTGCCGCCAATGGGAATGCTAGACAAGTCTTTGATTATTCACACGTGAGATACCGAGAGAACAGGTGTGAAGCAGGGTATGCAAATGCACTACTTTGCGACTGCCACGAGTGGGGAACATAGGATGAGTCTGAAGACGTAAATTGGTGATGACATTAGCTTTGAGCGCAGCGAATAGTTTGCGTGCAGTGTAGTTGAATGTGGGCAAATTTGGCCAACGTGATTGCTGTCAGCAGTGGTGCAAGTAAAGAAGACATCAAAATGACAATTCTTTTTGCTGAGGAAATGGCCATGAGGAAGTATAGGAGGAACACTTTGAGAAAGAACAAAGAATCGCGTATAGTTGAAGAAAAGGTGGGAGATAAAACGTGCCAACCTGCAACGTATACCTTCTACAAAAAGGGATAGGTGCTATTGTGGCGAGCGACAAGCAGTTCATGGTACAAGTCGCTAACGCACATCAAAGGGGACAAGCTCGTACACGTTTTAACACGTCAACTGCTTGTAGTAGTTTACCCTGCTTCCTGAGTTTGAACACGAGTACTGTTTATTTCCTACCCCTTAACCGAACTTCGGTTTTCTGATGTGTGTACTACTTGTACCGAACTTTGCTTACTGCAATGTCACGTTATTTTTTTTCTGTTTGTTCAGAATTCGCTTGGCTCTTGCTTATCGCGGAACGTTAATTATTGCTTGCAAATGTCAGCATATTTTTCTCATTCTGTTAATATTTATTATAATCATCACAGTTTCTGTCATGTAGAATTCTAAATGGACCGGTCATTAACTTTGGCTATGGCATCACAAAGTGGGTGCGTGATTTGTGCATATAATGCGTGCAATAAAAACATTACTTTGTTGACTGAATATGGTGTATTTATTATAGGCCATGCACTGGAATGAAAACTCCAGAAGCATGGTAGTTCGGCCAGTTGGAACTGGTTCATGGCGTATCAGTGCGAAAAAAAGAAAAGTAGGGAACACAGAAGAGAGAAAAAAGCAAGAGGCGGTGGCTACCAATGATCAACTGAAGCTTTATTCCATGAAAGCAAGCATGTGAAGGCCTTGAAGGCAAGCACTGGTCTTTTGTGACTCTCAGTGTTGTTTCGACATAAATATCACTGCGTGAGCTTGTTGAGCAGATGCGACATCAGCGGGGGATACGGGGTTTGCCTTTGCCCCCGGAATTCTCGCCTGACCCTGCTTTGTCCACCCCAAGGTTAAATATAATAACAAAAACGCCTATATAATATATGCTCCTGCCCTCCCCCTCATTGACCCCCTCTCCCATTCCCCGAAGGAACTCACTCGCGTAGCTGCTTTCTTTGTAGATTGAAGTTGGCAGGTGCGGGAAAAACGTGATGCATCGTATTTTTTAAAGGTCTGAAGACGAAATCAACCTGTAGGCGTCATCTGCAATGAATCAACCTCTGCGTGTGTGGATGTCATGAGTGTGGCAGCTTGGGCTAGTTGATAGGACATGACGATAGTGATAGCGCGAGAACAGAACGACGGCACAGAGACAAGGACTTTGTGTCTGTGTCGTCGTTCTGTTCTCGCGCTGTAACTATCGTCATGCACAGAAGAGTTCAGAGGCGTTAGTTGCGAGGATGGCGGGTGTGCAAAAGCGCGTTGAACCGTCTAGTTTCCCGCCTCTATATAGGTTCCGGATACATCAGCTGCCGTGATTAGAGACTATGCCTAGTTATAAAGATGCAGTATACTGCTGCAGTGAGTCTTGCGGTAGCAAACGTCTCAATTGGTATATCTAAAATGTCTGATTTACTCATACTCATGCGCCCACGTAACCTCGTTCCCTGTCATGCAGCACCGCGGGCAACGAATAGATGGATGGATGTGATGAGCACGCCTTATTCATTGCGAGGCGATGAAGTTAGTGCCACGAAGCAGACACTTCACTTCCTTTTTCATGTTGGCCTATAAATCACGGAAATGCTTGAGTTAAATTCCTGCTGAGACGGTGACATTCATTGTTTGCATTCGCCTGGTCAATGCTGCGGAGGTCTGGTCTTTCTTAACGATCAAGCGTTAAAAATTACCCATGCGTTCTCTCGCTGTTCGTGGGTAGATATAAACTGTCAAACACCTGTGTCACATACCCGCATAGCTGTCGCAGACATACCCCCGGGCGGGTATGTGCCTGTGTTTGACGCAAAGTGTTTAACGACGTGCACGACGGGGTTATGACATTATTCATGTCATGAGCAGCGAATCGTATTCGCCTAACCATGTTACTCTTCCACACAAATTTCGGTTTACCCCAAGCCAGGGGGGGTGATCGCGAGATCACTCAGACGTAGGTCGCTGGACAGACAGACAGACAGACAGACAGACAGACGGACGGACGGACGGACGGACGGACGGACGGACGGACGGTCGGACGGACGGATTTGGTCGGACTGATTTGGTCGGACGGACGGTCGGATGGACGGATTTGGTCGGACTGATTTGGTCGGACTGATTTGGTCGGACTGATTTGGTCGGACTGATTTGGTCGAACTGATTTGGTCGGACTGATTTGGTTGGATTGATTTGGTCGGATTGATTTGGTCGGATGAATGGATGGATAGATGGACTGATTGCTTGTCAGATAGATACCAAAAGTGCTTGCAGTACGCAAAGAAATGCTTCATATTTAATAAGCAAAAAAGAGTATGAAAAAGCCAGCTACTCGTCGTATTCACTCTCCGCATGTGCTGTTCATTTTAGGGGCGAAGCTACTTAAAGCGGCATCCGTTCGTCCCTCGTAGTCGTAGTCGTAGTAGTGTGCAACCAGTGTAACGTTTTCACCTGCAAGGTGGTGCCGGTGAGAAATTCCTCCTGTGCTTTCTGGAACAATAAAAAAAATGGCAGCATATCCGCGGAGTGAATGATGGGGAGTGGGGCGAAGCGTTCGTCCGTCCATTCGTTCTTGCTTCCATCCGTTCCTGCGTACGTCTGTGTAACCGTCCATGCGTCCATCCACCCGTCCGTGCGTGCGTCTGTTCGTGCGTCCGTCCCTACGTTCGTCCATGCATCCGCGCCTGCGTCCGTTCATGCGTCCATCCATGCATCTGTCTGTGTGTCCGTTCGTCCATCTATTCAGCACTTCAAGTACCACCATCTCGCATCTTTTCATCATATATTCTCCATATAGAAGCACCGCCATCCAGCGGACATTTCAAGGACTAAACGGGAGGTGGCACATGCACACTTTCTTACGGCTTGCGCTTCGTATCTACTTCCCACCTTTAACCACCTCGAGTTCATGGGATACACTAGTTCACTGTATTCATGGCTATGCGGCCCAACGCTCGCTAAACCTTTCTAAAACCAAGGAGGTTACACCCAGGGAGTATAACGTAGCAACTTTTTCTTGTCAGACCGTGCTCTATGTACATGCCAATAGCTGCTAATGGGGATCGCAGCGTGCGCGTTACCTAAAGGCCAAATGCTCCTGTCTCTCATTCCCCCTTAGCAGCCATTAACATGTGCATTGAGCACTATATTTTATTGTTCAACAACGCACAGAAGAAATCTCTCACTGGAACCACCTTGGAGGTCAAAATCGTAAGGACCGCTATTTCGGGTATGTGCCACTGCTGGTTACGTACTACGAGGGACGCACAAGCCACGCCATAAGGAGCTTCGCCCCTAAAAGTTCGTGGCGTGTGCGTTAACTGAAAGCCGAATGCTCCCGTCTCGCATTCCCCATTAGCAGCCATTGGCATGTATACATTGAGCACTATCTGACAGGAAAAGGTCGCTACGTTATACTCGCTGGGCGTAACCTCCTTGGTTTGCAGAAGCCAGCTGTGTCATCTGTGAGCAAAACACTTGAGAGATGTACTCACTTACGCTCGTAACTATGTGTTCCAGCGCTTTGGGCATCGCCTTTTCTACTGCAGCCTCAATAAGATTAAGAATCTTCGTCTCACTTAGTTGTTCGTGCCTCGACGCGACTCCGGCATATCCAACGGCCCTATCCTTCACAACTGTTACTGCTTCTCGCCGTGAGCAACGACGTCTGTCCATGATTTCTAGAAGTTGCGTTTCATTAGACCTTGCGGTGCAGTTCAGATAATCGGCCGCGTGATTTCCTGCACAGAGGCAGCACTTTTCGGTTTCGTCGTTGCACTCCTTCGATGGGTGGGTATCGCCACAGATGCAGCAACGTGAATTTGATTTACAGCCCCCTGCTCTGGGACCAAAACGCCAACAGTTTTGACATTGGAGAGGACGGGAAGCGAGACGTTCGACTTTGAAAATGAGTGGCCATATTTTTAACTCAGATGGACAGGAAGTTCTGGCAAAAGTAGCAATAACTGACTCAGTGGGGACTTTCTCACCGTTAACTAATCGGTTGCATCTGTACACAGCTATGACCACAGCATCAGACAGCTTTTCCAGAGTCTCAGTGGGCGTTAATGTAGAGTCGACTCCTCGTACAATTCCCTTAGTACACGCTAAATGAAGCGGGATAAATGCACTCACCGGGACCGAAGCAAATGCCTTGCATTTTAGTATGTCAGGAACGCACGAAGGGCCTGACGATCTGCATACCAAACCACCTCTTCCGAACTCACAAACATCACTTATCAGCTGAAAGTGCGGCGTCATGGCCTGCAACTCCACCTGGATCGCCTTCGGGTTGTTGAGCCTAATAAATCCACCACTCGAGGGCACCAGCGCAACAGGGATGCTGCCAACACCACTGCGGAAAAAATATTCCAATGGCAATTCATCATTAGGCAAGGAGGCTGACCAAGGGCTGTGCCCTTGGCCAGGAGATGAATTAGACATTAGCACTAATTCGATTGCTTAAAGAAGTAATATAACACGTCAGCTAGTTTCAACAGGTCAAATTCACCCAGAGATCAGTCACACCACCGTCCGAAAGAGTCCGAAAAGACGAGCCCGGCTTCCAATGGCGTCCAAGCGTCCAATCTAACGCGAGCCGCCTGCTTTAGTTTGTTTTGATGTGATTCCTCTGAATTGTGGCACGTACCCACTCTGGGGGATTGGCCAATAAAGCGTAGCTCAATTTTTAATGCGAACTACAACAATGCTTATCGTTGAATTTATACGCCATATTTTTTTTTGTTTCTCACTTAGCGCGATCGCAGCATCTTGTCTGTCTCCACTGGTGAGCGAACAGCGGTAATTACGACGTCCGTGTGCGATTAGGCGAAAACATCACCACAGAAAATGATAGCAGCCTTAAAGACGGTCCACCCCAATTATTTAGAGTGGGTCTAGTCTATATGCAAGAGGAATCAGCCTATTATGAGCTTGTGTCGATCCTATTCTCGAATCAGGCATAGTAGATTTCGGGGTGAGCGATCAAGATTTTGTGGGTGGGCCACCTGCATCAGCAGGTAGTGGGCCAGTTCGATTTTCGATGTGGGACAACTCGGTTATCGGTCTAACTGATTACATAGCGCGAAAATTTGAAACAGGACAAGTGAAGGGATGAAGATAAGCGCTGACTTGCAACAAGGTTGATTTCGAAGGACGTACACATATATACTCTCGAAATGCGGAAAAACAAACAAACAAACTATTCAAAAAGTTTACGAACTACTATGCGCAAAAAATTTACATTCTCAGGGAGGACGATTCTTGCTGACAAAGACCGACAGAGGGAGTGCTGACGCAGTTCAGCCCTTATCGACAAAGCCTCTTTGCCTCGATAATTTCTCTTGTCTTATTTGTCTGTTTTTTTCAACAATAACGGTGTCACGATAAACTGATCTCCAGCCACCCGTCCGGTCCAAGGCGAAGAAAAGATCGCGACCATTGTGACTTTCAAGTGTGTGACCGGAACCGGTAATTTATACAGCGGTCAGTTTGTCCTATATGTTTATACATGCTTACCAAATGAAATGGTTAACTGATGGGTGACATTTGCTGTACATGTGACGAACAGAATTTTGTGTCGTTGCTCTTTTGCGCTACCTGCTTTGACATGACCTTTCACTCGAGTTTGTTCTACATCATCATGTTCTTCATTGAGAACTTGGCCTAGAAAAACTGATCGGGGAACGTAAAAACTATAGCAGTGCAACTGTAAAACACAAATGAAACAGATTAGATGAGACTATGTTGGCTATTTTGGTCACGATTGTTGGCGCACTGCTGGTTTAATTAATGTGGCTTATTTTGAAACAATTAGAGTATTTTATCATTTTTGATTATAAACTGGCTTTTCGCGTTCAAGTTACAATCAAAATTCGCCCCATTTCGATTTCCACAGTTTTAGTAGAAGTTAAAGATAATCAGGCGTGCTTTACGCTCCCGTAAAATTTATCCTAGTTTCGGTTTCGGCGTTTGGCTATTTTTGAAAACGGTCACTTCCATATCCGCAAAGATAATGATGTTAGAGGAGCTTGCTCGGAGGTGACTGGGTAACCCGCTAATCTTCTGTAGACATCTATGATTACAGTAGTTGTTACATATAGATTATATACACAATATTTATTAATTTACAATTGGGTGCCCTATATACATTTTGAACTATATACCTATATTATATACACACGAGATGTGTTCTTTTGCCAAGTACAAGAATGACATCCCTCGATCAGCTACGAATGAAATGGCGTCCCTCGATCAGTTACAAGCACCGGCGTAACTCGGTGGTACAATATTGGGCTGGCACCCAACGGACCCTGGTTCGATCCCCACTGTGTCATTGGTGCGAGTTTTCTTTTCTATTTCGTGCTACGTGGTTACTGACACAGGCGGTGGCGTTGGCGGACAACTGTGCGTGACCCGACAAATGATTTCATAACAACTTTCGCTGTAAAATTTGGTTACCAAGCCAAGAGGTGGTAAATTTGGGATGAAAATTACTACGGACCTCGGACATATCACAGCCGTACTTTTTTTCTCTGGATTGCTGCCTTCGAATGGCAGGTTCTTCAGCTCGATCACATTCAGAGATTTGCACCACCGTCTGTAGTATTTTGCAATTTTCGGCGCCTCCTTAAACACGGAAAAATAAATCTGTGGAATTCCCGGCTTGGGTTTAACTGCCAAATGGCCGTTGACTCTGGCATGCTGAACAGCAAAGAGCTCCAGCTTGTTAATACATTTAATCTTGTACTGACGTTTAACGAAGTAAAGTTGCAGTACAATGGACAAAGTCTGATACCACTCTGTCACCAGGTTCTCGTCACTGCACCAAAAGACAAGCACCCACTTTCCCACGTATGACAATTTGATTTTTCTGAAACCCTTTCAAGGCTCGGTGAACACGGTTGTCTCAAAGCCGTAGTCAATGTCGTAACCTAGATCTGGGAGATTCATGTATTAACACAACATATAATACACAAATTGAGCAGTTTCTTTTTGCACTAAATCAGCATCCACACCAGTTGTGTTCTTTGCGCCGCCCGGAGTAAAAATGTCGTAGCCAAGTGCCTCATCAGAAACTTTCGAATTATTCTCTGCCATGCCAGAGAAAAAGTTCGAGTTCCAGAAGTACTTCTTAGAGAAATGCACCATCTTGTAGATGTCAGAGATGGAACCTTTCACAGAAGGTATGGCCGCGAATTACGCTGTGGAACGCATGCGATAGCGCTTGAGACGTGAAACGTGCACAATCTCTGTCCCATGGCAGCGTTGGTCAGTGAAGGCATGAAGAGGTGTGTCATGGTAGTTCACCGGTGAGGTCTGTTCTACAACTTTGTAGAGGCCAAGATAGCGTGACTCAAGCTTCTCGCATAAGCCGTGTGTTCGTGCAGGAGTCCACAGAAGTACATCGTCACCAGGGCGGTAGAGAACGATGCGGTGAGTGGCATCGTAACGATGTTTGCACTCTTTTTGGCTAGCTTCAGTGTTTACACGGGCAAGACGACGGCATTGAGCAACACGGGACAGAAACTGGTCGCAAACGAATGCTGAAGAGTTGACGGGGCCAGAGAAAAAATTAAACGTCGAGTGGTGATGTCGGTTGGCGTCCGTATACTAGGCAAAATGGAGAATAGCCTTTAATTCGGTGAACTGACGTATATATTCATACGTGACAAAGGGAAGAATGGCATCCCAGTTGTGATGGGCTGGTCGGATATACATGGACAGCATGTCGCACAGCGTGCGATTAAATCTTTCCGTCGAGCCATTGGTTTGTGGGTGATGGATAGATGTTGTTTTATGAACTGTTTTCGATGCTCGGAGAACTTCACTGAGCGTGCTTGAAAGAAATGCCTTGCCCCGGTCACTCAAAAGAACACGAGGGGCTCCGTGACGTAGGTAAATAGCATTCAAGAAGAAAGTTGCTACTTCGGAAGCAGTTCCTGAAGTGATCGAGGCCATCTCAGCGTACCGGGTCAAGTGATCAACCGTGGTGACGATCCATCTTCTGCCGTCTGATGTAGTTGGGAGGGGCCCGAAGAGGTCAATTCCGACGACTGAGAACGGCTCTGCTGGACAAGGAAGTGGTTGTAGGGCCCCGACTGTAGCAGTAGTGGGCCGCCTGTGGTGTTGGTAAAGTGCGCACGAGGCAATATACTTAGCTACCGTCGTTAAAAGACCTGGCCAGAAGAGTCGACTGCGGATGAGCTCGTAGGTTTTGTAGTAACCCAAGTGGCCTGACGTCGGGTCGTCGTGTGAAGCGCGCAGAACTCCAGTGCGCAGTGCGCGTGGTACGACGGGAACTTATTGATGGCCTTCAGGGCGCAAAATGTACCGATAAAGCACATCGTCCTCCAACTTAAATAGTCGGAGTTGTTTCCGGAGCCTGGCATTTGGGGAAGACGAAGCACCGGTAAGCTGACGGATGAAATCAGTGCAATAAGAATTGGCTCGCTGGTGAGTGGTAAGTAATGAAGGACGGTTGTATGAAGGTAGGGAAGAAATGGATGATATCGACGAGGCATCATCCACGTAGCCAATTTTACAAGGGGATGTGGCAGAGGGCATCGTGACAAAGCGTCGGCATCTTGGTGTTGTCTTCCGGTCTTGAAGATGGCGTCAAAGTCATATGATTGTAACCGGAGAATCCAGCGGCCAAGTCGCCTCGACAAGTTTTTGATTGTCGACAACCAGCAAAGAGCATGGTGGTCTGTCACGACAGTAAAATGTCGACCATGTAGATACGGACGAAATTTTTGGATGGACCAGACAACAACCAAGCATTCTTGTTCGGTTATCGAGTACCTCTTCTCTGCAGAAGTCAAAGTGCGGTTTGCATACGCGACAACTTTCTCGCGAAAGGCATGGTCGCGCTGAAGGAGTACGGTGCCGATTCCTTGTCCGCTAGCGTCAGTGTGTAATAACGTAGGTGCCTTGTCAACGAAATAACAAAGCACCGGTGGGGATGTCAGTGCGCGCTTGAGTTCTTGAAATGCGGCTTCGCATTGATCATTCCAATCGAAGGAATCGGTACTAGCAAGGAGCTTGTGGAGATGAGCGGCAATGGTGGCAATGTTGCGAATGAAGCGGCGAAAGTACGATGCGAGCCCAAGGAAACTGCGTAGTTCTGTGGAACAAAAGGGGCGCGGAAAATTGAGTACTGCGGGAATTTTGTCCGGATCGGGCTGGATGCCATCTTTACTAACGAGATATCCCAGAACATTTATAGCTGTATTGCCGAAATGGCACTTTGTGTTTAGTTGAAGTCCAGCATTGGAGAGACACGTGTGAACTTCATCTAGGCGTTGCAGATGATCAGCAAAAGTAGAAGAAAACACGACATCATCAAGGTAGCATAGACAGATTTTCCATTTGAGGCCACGAAGAACAGTATCGATCATCCTTTCAAATGTGCCGGGAGCATTACATAGGCCGAATGGCATTGCGTTAAACTCGTAAAGACCGCCCGGCGTAAAAAGGTGGTCTTTTCTTTGTCTGCTTCGTCTGTTGGAATGTGCCAATATCCGGACTCAAGGGTGGAGAAGTATTGGGCGCCATGCAATAAGTCAAGTGCATCATCTATACGGGGCATCGGGGCCGTGGCAAGCGCTGCCGCTGCCCCTTCTACAGGCCAGCATATTCCGCCGGGACCCCCCTCACCGAGTGCACAACCGCCATCACGCTTGCCACGGCTGTCGACGACGCCTACGAGACACACCCCGGAAACGGCGACGAAGGCTAATCCGGGCCAACAACGACGGCCAGCTGTACCACAATCAACAGCAACCAGTGGCCAGAATCAACCACCTGCAAGCAGAAAAAATCAGCAGCTAACATTATCCAAGAGCAAGCAACAACCACCAGCAGCCAACAGCAGTCGTCTTCAGGCCAGCTCGTCACGGGAGGCACAACGGGATGAAGCTCCAACCCAAACCAGGTACGACCTCCGGGT
This sequence comes from Rhipicephalus annulatus, assembly GCA_013436015.1. Classification (NCBI taxonomy): domain Eukaryota; kingdom Metazoa; phylum Arthropoda; class Arachnida; order Ixodida; family Ixodidae; genus Rhipicephalus; species Rhipicephalus annulatus. Next base: position 48,132 of record WOVY01005812.1, on the reverse strand, counting down.
AGCTTGCGGCTCTATTCGCCGCGTCTGTGCAAAGTGACGTACTGGCTGTGCGAGTGGGCGAACACCGTCCGTTTCAGAAGAATTAGGCCATAGAACGGGTACAAATTTTCTTAAACTTAGAAAAGTTATTGACAAAAGAATACGGCACGAACTTCACGTACAAAGCCTCGTACAATATGTACTGGCGGGTACTGCTCCAAAGGGGCAGCGCTTGTCGCTAACACCATTGATGCATAACTTTGCCAAAGGGGAAATGAAACGGTGGAACAAAATTCTCGATCGCGCCACACAGGAGCTAACTAAGGTCACCATTGAACACTGTAGAAAGACTCTAAACGTACTGACAGACGAGGAGCGGTATATGAGAAATAACTTTCATCTTTTGGAGTGGGAAGCTAAAGAACTCGACGTATTTGAGCACGCAAAAACGGAGGAAATGGAAAAACTTAAGAGGAAGAAATTCGCGTGGGACAATATGTCACAAGCTATACCCACTGCTGCTTACAGAAAAAATACCAAACCACCTCGCGTTCAAAAAAATTTGCCACCACACCCCAAGGAGCCAAACGTTATTAACCTTTCCAATAAAGAACTTAGCAAAGAAGAATTGAGTGTACTATCACGCGGACTTACATTCTGCCCTGTCAATTCACGCTCCTAAAAGACCTAGATGACTTCGCACAAAATTTACGATTGGAGAAATATTTCTTCGATAAACCCCAAAAAGATAACGCACTTTTTCGTGGGGTAATCGCACGGCAATGGACCCCAGACGCCAGCAGAGATCGACATCTGGATCTCTATATATAGACGTGGCTCAGAAAGATGTTATACATACGTACAATGTCCACAAACTAAGCATGAATAACATATAAAAAAAAGAAAGAGAGGCACTACTCGCGTTGAGCAACTGCGACGATCTCGTCAATAAACCAGCAGACAAAGGAGGCGCGATTGTTGTTCTGAATAGATCGGACTACATTGAGGAAGGCAAGCGACAACTAAGTAACAAACAATTCTACAAACACCTTGACTCTGACCCTACCACCTAGCACAAAAAGATCATTGTAACAACCCTAGAGGATCTCATACGTGAAGGCGCCATTGTTTCAAAGCTTAAAAAGGCACTTATTACGGTACATTTGGCGCCTGGTCGTTTTTACATGTTGCCGAACATTCATAAAGAGAGACGCCCTGGCAGACCCATTATATCAGACACGGGAACGTTAACGGAACCTATTTCCAGTTATATTGGTTCTTTAATCAAACATATACCACCCAAACATGAGTCCTTCTTGCGTGACACAAACCATTTCCTTCGGGAAATATCGGACGTAAAAATTCCAGACGGCGCATTTCTCGTAACCTTGGATGTTAGCTCACTTTACACAAATATCCCACATGACGATGGTGTAAGGGCGCTTGTTGAATCGTATGGCACCCACAACCTTGTCGCATATTCAAGCAAAAAATTAATTGAAATCTTAAGACTTATACTCAAATTGAACAGCTTTGAATTTAAAAACCAGTACTACCTCCAAATCAGCGGCACGGCAATGGGTACAAGAAGGGCCCCAAACTACGCTAACATATTCATGCACCACATAAAGTCCAATTTTCTTGGCATCTTGTGATATCAAACCAATGTTCTATAAATGGTACCTAGATGATATATTCATAATTTGGACACATTCGGAAAACGAGCTCCTCAAATTGATACAGGCATTTAACCGAGTACACCCCAGCATTTATTTTACACACTCCTACTCTAAAACTGAAATAAACTTCCTTGATGTACTCATTCGAGTTGACGATGGTGCGTTGGTAACTAGCGTATACAGAAAACCTACGGACAGGCAACAATACCTGCACTTCAAAAGCTGCCACCCGCGACATTGCAAGACCAGCATTCTCTATTCCCAAGCACACAGATTCCTACGAATCTGCTCCCGCACCGAGGACTTGTACAAAAACAGCACACATATGCGCGAAGTACTCCTTAATCAAGAATACCCGCCAGCTATCATCGATGACGCCATCAAGAAAGCTGAAAGTCTGACCGCCAGATTCTTCTCAACCACCAGAAAAACGCCAACCAACACCGCAACAAAAACTTGCTATTAACTTTCACGAGCAACCCACCAAACAAACAAGGTCCTAAGAAAACACTTTAACATATTGGAACAGAGCGTGCGACTATCCAAAATTTTCACTTCTCCTCCTTGTGTGGCATACAGACGACCGAAAAATATAAAGGTCATTTAATAAACTAAAAGACAGGCGTGAAATCTCAGATAGAGTGTCACCCTTGCGGAAAAAGCAGACGCAAGGTATTCAAACACATGCAGGCAACGACGGTGGCGAAAAGCACCCACTCGGATTTTAAGCACAGGATAAGAGGTGCACTACACTGTGACTCAGACAACGTCATATACCTTCTGAAATGTGGGTTATGTAACAAGCAATACGTGACCAGACAGACACTCCGTTTAGAATTAGATTCAACAATCATCGGGCACATGTACGATCCCTGTCAGGGCTTCCGCTTTGAAAACACAGCACATTAAAAGACCACAGCTTTGATGACTTGAGGGTTACACTATTAGAAAACAATTTTCGAACAATCAGAGAATGGGAACAACGGGAATCTTATTTTATGTACAAATTTAACACGATAAAATACGAAATAAACGAACACTCAGGCACTCTGTCAGCGTTACGACCACTAAAAGATGCAAACGCTTCTCTCTAATCAGTCCGTTCTCATTACGACAATATTATTACCCGATAAGAAAGCTTTTAGCCTATGCATGTGACAACATAGAAATGGTTTGCCTCATCAAGCACAGCCGGAACGCACAGATAAGCGGTCCTGATTGTCGTTCAGCCCCCCCCCCCCCTTTTTTTTAACGCACATTTTCTGTTCCTTCACTGACAGGAGCCATTTCATATAATGAATATCAATGGTGGCGCCTCAATTACCGGCTTTTTCATTCCTCCTGACGCCACCAGCACGCACTCGAAGCGCTTAAGCTCTCCCCATCAATTTGTCCTAAACTTCAAAGAGGAACGAGCTGCCAGCGGATTACACGGGAAGGTGAAATACAAGAATGGCGGCACACTGCCCACTTGGGGAAGAGTGGGTGCGGGGGAGGTATTGTTGACAATGATGACATTGCTCATCTACCTTTGCCCTACTCTGTTGAGATGCTGCCCCTTTCTAATTCCGCCGTGTCGGTCTTGCTTCTTCTCCTAGATTTTCTATATTTCTTTAACGTTTCTCCCCCCGTTTCGTTGTTTCTTCTTTCTTTTCTTTTGACCGCTTCCCCCCTGTCTCGACAGGCTTTAAGAAGACACGGAACATGTGTAAATATTATTATGCCTTGAAAAAGATGGGGCTCCCGTCGAAACGTTGGCAGAATAAACAGTTGTTATGTGAAAGCGAATTAACTTACACACACACACACACACACACACACACACACACACACACACGCACGCACACACGCACACACGCACACACGCACACACACACACACACCACACACACACACACACACACACACACACACACACACACACACACACACACACACACACACACACATTTGAAGAATTTTGAAGCTGCTTGTTCTAAATTCAATTCAGTAGATACTTCCATATTATAATGTAACGAAAAAATGAGGATAACGAAGTCAACTCGAAGAGAACCCTTTAGGCGTTCAAACTTTAAAGTGTATTTAGTTTAGTTCCCTGTAGTAATTGTGACAGTAGTAGTAGTAGTAGTAGTAGTAGTAGCACCAGTATTACTTTACCCCGTCGACTGCAGATTGTAATGGAACAATAGAGACAGACACAGCACCCTTGCTGCGGGTCGGCTGTTCTAATCAGAGCCATATATATATATATATATATATATATATATATATATATATATATATATATATATATATATATATATATATTGAGGCGTTTTAGAGCGGCACTCTTTTATAAAACAGGAGAGCGGTCACGACACGTCAAGTGGTAATGGTGGAACCAGTCTGAGTACCCAGCCAACCAAACGTCGTCTTCTTCACCGACTGAGTCATATCCTCTGCCTCTCTGAGTAGCATTCATCTTCTTCACTACATTTTCCTCCCCTCCGGAAAAGAGCCATCCTGGCGAATCATGGCCAGGAGACAATAGAGGGATCTTAATACGGTTTTAGGCGGTCTATGTGGACGGTCTCATATCCACGGCGTCGTTGATCATGGGGCTGCTCTAGCGGCTCAACGATGTAAGTGACGGGTGAAGTTTGCTTAACCACAAGGTAAGGGCCGTAATACTTGTACGTCAGTTTCGTTGTGAGACCAGGGCTAGTTGAAGGGATGCGAAGCCAGAAAAGGTCATCTGATGCATAAGAAGCCGGAGGCGTCGGGCTATCGCGGTGGTGTTTCTGTCGTTGCTGTTCAGCACTTGTGAAGGAGCGGGCAAGCTGACGACACTCTTCTGCGTATTTGGCAGCTTGTGACATCGTCGTCGACTCAGCAACATCCGGGTGGTAAGGGAAGATGGTGTCTAGCGTGCAAGAGGGCTCGCGACCATAAAGGAGGAAGTATGGAGAGAAACCAGTGGTTGTCTGTACAGCAGTATTATGCGCGTATGTTACAAAAGGGAGAATAGTGTCCCAGTTGGTGTGATTGGTTGCGACGTAGATTGACAGCATATCTCCTAATGTACGGTTGACTCGTTCTGTAATTCCATTAGTTTGAGGATGATACGCGGTGGTGGTGCGATGAATGACTTGGCATTCCATGAGAAGCGATTTGATGGCGTCCGACAAAATCACACGCCCTTGGTCACTCAGGAGCTCACGTGGTGCACCGTGACGTAAAATGATCTGATGCAGTACGAAACGACCGACGTCACTGGCTAATGCAGAAGAGAGTGGTGAAGTTTCTGCGTGGCGTGTAAGGTGATCGATAGCGACGATTACCCAGCGGTTTCCAGCCGGTGTAATTGGAAGAGGTCCATACAGGTCGATACCAACATGGTCAAACGGTCGGGCAGGACAAGGTAAGGGTTGTAGTGGAGCTGAAGAACTTGGAGTAGGATTCTTCCGGCGTTGGCAATCGAGACAGGAACGTACGTAGGGACGAACGAAGCGATACATTCCACGCCAGTAGTAGCGGTGGGACAGGCGGGTGTAGGTTTTTAACGCTCCAGCATGGGCGCATTGTGGGTCGGTGTGAAAGGAGGCGCATATGTCTGAGCGGAGACGACTGGGAATGACTAGGAGCCATTGGCGTCCTTCGGAGAGATAATTACGTCTGTATAACAAACCATCTCTGATAACGAAGTGCTGTATTTGACGGCGCATACCACTAGGGATATTTTGCGAGGGAGCTCGACTCAACAAGTTGATAACTGAAGCGATCCAAGGATCTTATCGTTGCTCATGTAGCATGTCGCTGACACTAAGTGCAGATACGTCGGGGGCAGGCGAAGACGGCGACTTGTCACTAAATCGTAGAGGTGATCGGAACAAAGCGTCTGCGTCGGAATGTTTTCGGCCAGATCGGTAAACGACGTGAATGTCGTACTCTTGTAGCCGAAGCGCCCAACGGGCGAGCCGGCTGGTGGGATCTTTTAACGAGGAAAGCCAACATAATGCGTGATGATCTGTAACCACGCTGAATGAGCACCCGTAAAGATAGGGTCGAAACTTGCCTATGGCCCATATGATGGCTAGACACTCTTTTTCGGTGACTGAATAGTTGGCTTCTGCTTTTGTGAGTGCACGGCTGGCGTAAGAGACGACGTACTCCTCAAATCCAGGTTTACGCTGGGCGAGCACAGCACCGAGGCCAACTCCGCTAGCATCCGTGTGTATTACTGTCGGGGCAAGAGGATCAAAATGTCGCAGTATAGGAGGTGACGTAAGAAGACGGCGGAGTGTGGCAAATGCATCATCACAAGCTGACGACTAACTAGAAAGGTCGTTGTTGCCGCCAAGAAGGCCAGTCAAGGGCGATATGATGGAAGCGAAGTTGCGAATAAAACGACGAAAATATGAACATAAACCGAGGAAGCTGCGAAGTACTTTTAAGGTCTTCGGTTTAGGAAATTCGGCAACGGCACGGAGTTTCGTCGGATCCGGGAGAATGCCATCTCTAGATACAACATGGCCCAAAATAAGGAGTTTTCGAGTGCCGAAGCAGCACTTCTTCAAGTTGAGCTGTAGACCGGCGGAGGTGAGGCAAGTAAGCACTGTCTCGAGCCGCTGAAGATGCGTTGAAAAGTCGCTTGAAAATATCACGACATCATCTAAATAACGCAGACATGTCTGCCATTTCAGGCCACGGAGGATGTTGTCGATCATGCGCTCGAAAGTGGCAGGCGCATTGCAGAGCCCGAATGGCATGACGTTAAATTTGTATAAGTCATCAGGGGTAATAAAAGCCGTCTTGGGGCGATCAGCCTCAGACATGGGAACCTGCCAATAACCTGAACGCAGATCTAGTGACGAGAAGAACTCCGCGCCTTGTAAGCAGTCAAGGGCATCGTCTATGCGGGGTAGAGGGTAAACATCTTTGCGTGTGATCTTATTCAACCGGTGGTAGTCGACGCAGAATCTTATTGAGCCATCCTTTTTCTTGACTAGAACAACTGGGGATGCCCAAGGGCTGTTAGAGGGCTAAATAACACCTCGCTTCAACATGTCGTCAACTTGTTCCGCGATTATGCGACGCTCAGATGCCTATACCCGATACGGACGCTGACGTAAAGGAGCGTGAGTACCAGTGTCGATTTCGTGAGATACTGTGGAAGCACGGCCCAAAGTCAGTTGCTGGTGGTCGAAGCTGGCACGGAAGCGCTCGAGGAGGACGATGATGTCGGTGTGCTGCTGGGCCGTAAGGTTGGTGTCGATGCAGCGTGAAATTGCGTCGGTGAATGATGGGGAAGAGGATGACGTGCAGCAATCAACAGCGCCAATAGGTAGCGTAGCCGAGTGGTCAGGAACTACACGTGCACTCGAGGGATCAATGTCATCGGCAAAGCCCAAGCACTCTCCGTACAGTAACTTGGAAGGCGAGGGAAACGGATTTGAAACATAAATTGCACTTGATGCCTCGTAAACATTCAGAACGGCGAAAGGAATCGGGAAGCACTTGCGGCGAACAGTGGTTCCAGAAGGCGTAAAAGAACAGTTGAGCCACTAGAGACGTCACAGGAAAGCGGAACTAGGGCGGATGAGAACGGGGGTATCGAAGAGCCGGCGGCAACGAAAACTTTAGCAGGTGAAAGGGACGAGTCGTGTGAAGCAGCGTCGCATAACGGCGCGAACTCCACTTCGGCGCGAGCACAGTCGATGACGGCATGATGAGTGCAGAGAAAGTCCCAGCCTAATATGTCATGGGATCATCGCGGGAGCACTACAAACTCGACGACATAAATATCGTCAGCAATAGTGACACGTGCTGTACATGCAGCAAAAGGGCAAATTCGTTGCTCGCTCGCAGTGCTCAAAACGAAATCGTGAAGAGGCATTGTGACTTTTTTTAAACAATGACAAAGTTCATTACAGAAACTGTGGCGCCAGTATCGACCAATGCAAAAACAGGTATACCTTCAACAGAGACAGCAACGACGTTGGACGGTGAAAAACAAGGTCTTGTGGAGTTCGAAAGATCCGCAGTTCTTTCCCCCGGAACTGCGGCTCCTAGTTTTCATCAGGGACAGGGTGAGGTCGACGTAGCATAGAGGAATGGGAATGGCGTTGAGGTGAAGGCGACCGGTGTCTGTTGAAGTTCCGGCGAGGTGAAAATGTGTCCATGGTCGCAGTCTCGCCAGATACAGCAGGCTCTGGTCGTTGTGGGAAATCATAATTGTTGGGCCTGACGTCGTCACGCAGGAAAAACTCACGCCGTTGACAAAATCGTGCCACGTGCCCCGCAATTCCACAGGCGAAGCATATGGGGCGGTTGTCTTGAGTGCGCCAAGGGTTCTGAAAGCGCGGAGGTGGCGGGAGAAAGGACATAGCAGCCTGGTACATAGGCTCAGTCGGTACGACAAAGGGGCGCGTGGACGTAGGCGTTCGTGACAAATAAACGTGGCCGTTCGCGACAGGTAGACGTCGGGTTCCGTTCAGTGCTTCGGCATAGGTCAATGGAGCAGCCAGAGGTGGTGCGTGAGCTGCTGGTAGCGCCTCGGACACTTGCTCCTGGACTACTCGCTGTATTGATGGCGCTAAAGTAGATGGGGCACCTTCGGAGGTATAAAGCACGAGGGACAACTGCCAAGCGACCTCCTCTCGTACAAATTGCTTGATCTCGAAAAGCAAAGTGTTGTGGTCTATAGTAGTGCCAGGCACCATTAAAGCGGAGATTGTTGCACATGGCGCGTTGGCACGACTAGTGGTGTCACGCTGTTTCCAGAGCTCATCATAGCTCTGACAAAGTTGGATCACTTCCGCTACCGTTTGCGGGCTTTTGGCGACAAGCATCTGAAATGCGTCGTCAGTCACGCCTTTCAAGGTGTGTTTGATCTCGGCTTTTGTCATGGCCGAGTTGACACGCCGGCAAAGGTTGACCACATCTTCGATATAACTGGTGTAATTCTCACCATTCTGCTGAGCTTTAGTACGCAAGTGCTGTTCGGCCCGTAGTTTGCGAAGCGCTGGACGGCCAAACAAGTCCGCGAACGCTGTTTGGAAGGCCGACCAGGTGGGGAGGTCTCTCTCGTGATTGTGGTACCACAGACTGGCTACATCAGTCAAATAAAATTGGACGACAGTAAGCTTGTGCGCATCGTCCCACTTGTTATGCTTGCTCACTCGGTCGTATTCGTCGAGCCAGTCTTCCACGTCTTTGTCATCGGTTCCACTGAAGGTAGGCGGATCGCGTTACCGAAAGGAGCCGAGACAGACAGGAGCTGCAGTAGTTGGAGCCGAGGCGGCCGCCTGCTGATCGTCGTTCGTGGACATCGTAGCAACTGGAGGCAACGTACGGTTTCGCAATTCCAGGATTAGGCGTTACCCAGCACCTCCACCAATTATAATGAGGCGTTTTAGAGTGGCACTCTTTTATTAAACAGGAGAGCGGTCACGACACGTCAAGTGGTAATGGTGGAACCAGCCTGAGTGCCCAGCCAACCAAACGTCGTCTTCTTCACCGACTGAGTCATACCCCCTGCCTTTCTGAGTAGCATTCATCTTCTTCACTACAATATATATATATATATATATATATATATATATATATATATATATATATATATATATATATATATATATATATATATATATAACGGTTGAATAAAAGGATAGGTGGATTTATTTACAGGGCGAGGATGAAGTTCGGCAGTCGCGGTAAAGATGGAGTCCTCAGGCCGCACCAGACAACGTCTCGTCTTCCTCTTCTACCTACCCGGCACATACTACAGCCCGGCTCATACCGTAGCAATCCCCGGTTCACAGACGAAGCCCGCTGGGCGAGTTTAAGTCACTGGAGGGATGAAACTTCTTGAGGCAAGCCACGCGCATCAACTGTGTTTGATGTGACCCACGAGAAGGTGTTGTCAAGCCTGCCACAACGCACGTCAAGTCAGTCAAGCGATCTACTATGACGTAGGGGCCTGTGTACTGCGGTAAAAACTTCTGACATAAACCAGGTTTTCATTAAGGTGTCCACAACCACACAAATTCACCTTTGCGGAATGTAATGGCATCAAGGCGTTGATTGTACCGTTGCTTGGAAACATCTTGTGATTGCAGTGTGCGCAAGCAAGAAATTTGGCGGGCTTCTTCAGCCCGGCACAATGTTTCGGCCACGGACTCATCGGTATGGAGCTTAAATGAAATAATTGTATCAAGGGAGCTGCGTGGTGATCGAGGGTAGAGCAGGTAGAAGGGCGTGAAGTCCGTAGTCTCGTGCTTCGCTGTATCGTATGCGTAAGTAATAAATAGTAAGATCTCATCCCAGTCTTTGTGATTGGATGCGACGAACATAGCGAGCATGTTAGTAAGAGTTTGATTGTTGCGTTCTACAAGACCATTCGTCTGGGGATGGTATGGTGTCGAATGTCTGAACTGTGAAGTGCAGAAGCGAAGCAATTCTTCCACAGCGTCCGCGATGCATTGGCGACCACGGTCACTGATGATTACTTGAGGTGGACCATGGCGAAGAACAATGGAGCCTAACAAAAAGGCAGTGACGCCATCAGCTGTAGAAGATAGTATCGCAGCGGTTTCGGCGTATCTGGTAAGGTGGTCGACGCACACTATTATCCAGCGGTTGTTATTCGAAGATCGCGGAAACGGGCCCAATAGGTCGATGCCCACTTGCTCAAAAGCCTTAGTAGGAGGTTCTACGGGGTGAAGAAGGCCGTGTGGTGCACTGGTAGGTCGTTTGTGACGCTGACAGTTCTGGCAGCTAGAGACGTATTGTTTCGTAAAATCTCGCATTCGAGGCCAGTAAAATCGTTGCTGCACTCGATGCAGGGTGCGAATGAACTTAAGGTGTCCTGACGTAACCAGGGACCAGCTGCACGCGAACCTGGCACTAGTGGCGCTGCTGGAACTGGTAGAAGGTCTGCAGCTATGGGGATCCGGTTTCCTTTTTCGCCGTGGGACATCTCAGCTGCCAGTGGTAACGGGGGCAGTCTAGCAAGGCGGCGGCTTCGTCGTAGATCAGGCGCTAGAAGCGTCGTGTTGCTTGGTTGATTACCCAGCACCTCCACCACAAAACTGTTACGGTTGAATAAAAGGATAGGTGGATTTATTTACAAAGTGAGGATGAAGTTCGGCAGTCGCGGTAAAGATGGAGTCCTCAGGCCGCACCAGACAACGTCGTCTGCCTCTTATACCTATCCGGCACATACTACAGCCCGGCTCATACCGTAGCAATATATATATATATATATATATATATATATATATATATATATATATATATATATATATATATATATAACTGGTACAAAGCCAAGGAAAGTATAGGGGAAGTTATTAGACTGAATGTAAAGAAAGAAGAGTGGGTGAATGAAATGATAAATTGCCGTGGGCAGGAATCAAGTTATCTTTTCACCCACTTTTCTTTCTCAATTACATTGTCATTCGGTCTAATAACTTCCCCTATACTTTCCGTAGCATAATTGTCTGTTATATCTCAATAATAATGTGTCAAAACATGGAAAAGCGAGCTCTTAGGTATACACTTCTTTCTCTTACTCTTTAACGAGGGTCTCGTACTGGCAGACTTGGTGCATTGGGTTGTGTACGGAAGACTATTTGTCAGCTGCCAGCTGGTAATAAGTTCACGTACCACGTGACGCCACACAGGCTCATAAACAGTATGTCACACTCGCCGCCATGGCTACAGATGGCGCAGACTGACACTCCTACGTTTAAAATTCTCTTATATACCAAATAAAGTGGCTGGGAGGATAGCTGCAGTGGTAGCTCAGTGGTAGAGCATCAAACGCGTTATTCGAATGTCGCAGGTTCGGTTCCTGCCCATGGCAAGTTATCTTTTCACCCAGTTTTTTTTCTTCTCATTTACATTACAACTTGGTCTAATAATTTCCCCTATACTTTGCTTGGCATTATTGTCTGTTATATCTCATTAATATTGTGTCAAAACACGGAAAAACGAGCCCTTATTAAGTATACACTTCTTTCCCTTTATATATATATATATATATATATATATATATATATATATATATATATATGACCAACATTGCACAAGCGCGTAGAAAATCTGAAAAAAGGTGCCCCCCACCTTCCCGAAGGGAATCGCGAGAAAATGATGCATTTTTTGCTCTGAGAGAGGGTATCATTGGCGTCAGTCTTTTAATTTCCCTGGATGAAAACTGGCTTTATCTTGGGACCTTACAGACATTCGCCTTCACCGACTTCTGCCATCGCGTTGAGAGGCGCCCAGCCAGCGAACGGTCGAGAGGGAGGCACGTGTCCACTCCATCGGACGGGAGATTGCGACGCAAGGAGGAGAGAGCGAACGGCGCGAGAAGGAGCGGCGAAGCAGTGAACCTGTCAAAGTCCTTGAAAAAAAAACTAAAGTAGCGCCAACCGCACCCCTTCGCCTCTATCTCCTCTCCCAGCTGTTTCATGTGCGTGTGTAATGAACAGACTGGACAGCTGGGTTGTCGGGAAACAAGTCAACCCCCTCGTTTATTCTGCGTTGGTAGTTATAGTCGAAGGTGGAAAGGGTTAGAAAAGGTGAGGACCAGGAGTACTCACGAGGCAATCATGCATATAGATAGCACATGTGTCTTCATCAGATATGATACATTCTCCTTCCAAACAGTTGACGATGTAATGCCGCTGGCTTGTCTGCTGGAAGTGCTGGTCATAACCCAGACGGTCTGGCGGCCGCGTCTGTCGTCAACTGCGTCTCAGTGGTTGAGGCAACGGCCTAATATTGGCCTAATACCCTTGTCGCTAATGATGTCACCCAAAAAGAGCACTTCTTGTTGGCCGAAGCGACATTCAAATGCATTGAAGGCAAGGCCTGCTTTTTCAGCTGTTTCTAATGCTCTGCGCAGCCTCTCATCGTGCTCAGCCCTGGTCCCTCCCCAAATTAGCACATCGTCTACGTACACGCGTACACCGGCAAGACCATCAAAAACCTCGTTAAGAGCCTTTTGAAACACTTCGCTCGCCGATGCTATACCGAATGGTAGACGAAGAAAGCGATACCGGCCGAAAGGCGCCGCGAATGTGCATATCTTCGACCATTGTTCGTCTAATGTGATTTGATGAAATCCCGCATTTGCGTCGAGCCGCAAAAAGAACTTCGCGCCTGCCAAGTCTGCTTGAATATCCTCTCGGCGCGGCATTCGGTAGTGTTCCCTCTTGATGTTTTCGTTGATGCGTCTAGGGTCCATGCAGACCCGCAATTTGACGTCTTTCTTTAGTACAATGACAAGAAGGCTTATCCAATCTGTGGGGCTGCTGACCTTCTGGATGATGCCCCTTTTTTCATTCTGTCCAGTTCAGTACGTAGCGGCTCAGGCAGGGACAGGGGAACCCTCTGAGCTGGCTGGACGATTGGCACGGCATCCATGTGCAGCTCAATCTTGTATTCACGCGGGGCGCATCCTGTTCCGTGGAAAATACGTGGAAACTCCTTCACAATTGCTTCGGCGTCGTTCGTCGTCATGCTGTCAACAGCCCGCGGTACGATTCCAAGCTTCTCACTGGTGTCCAATACGAAGATAGTGCTGTGGTCCTTCTCTACTACAAAAAATTCTGCGCACGTCTTGCGACTACCAATCTCGATAAGCACTGAAAACTTGCCGATGTGCTTGATCATATTGCCACCATATGATCTCAGAACTGCGCTACTGGGCTTCAGGGTTGTCGTCTTGAGCTTGTGAAACATTGAAAGTGTCAGAACATTGGCCTGCGATCCTGTGTCTACCTTAAAGGGGATGTACTTGCCGCCAATGCATGCGTTCACACGCCAGTCCCGTTCTCTGCTTGCGCAACTGCTGGCGACTTTCAGTACTTCGAAGTCGTCGCTCTGATGTTGCACTGCATACACGCGCTCTTTCTCACTGCAACAAGACGCGAAGTGGTTGCGGTCATTACACGAGTAACATACGTTTCCGTATGCCGGGCAGCATCTGTAGGCATGCCTTAAGTTGCAACGATTGCATTTTAGGTCGTTCTCGGACCCTCTAGGGGAGCTCTTACTGGCTGTGACAGCGTTCATATCGAGTTCTTCCTTTGTTTTCTGCCAGAATTCATTTTGACGAGCTGATGTTCCGCCGCCTTGCAAAGGATGATTACTTTTTCCAAGGTCAAGTTTTTGTTCCTGAGCATCTTTTCTCGAAGCCTTGGCGAGTTTGTTCCAAAAACAATTTGGTCTCGCACCATGTCAACCGCTATGGTCCCGAAGTTGCAGTGCTGCGCTTTTTTTTAAGCCCGCGTAGAAACAGCTCAAAGGGCTCCGCCTCACTTTGACTGCGGGAACGGAATGCGTATCGCTCGTGTATTTCATTTTGTTGCTCGAGGCAGTAATCTTCGAATTTGGCAATTACGGTGTTGAAATTCTCCTTGTTTTTTTCTCCGCTGAACACAAAATTGTTGAAAACGTCCAAGGCTTCCTCCCCCGCAACGCTGAGGAGCAGGGCCGTTTTTGTTGCTTCCGACCTCGGATTAGCTTGGCATGCCGTCGCTTGCAGAAAAAACTCGAACTGCTGACGTAACCGCGTCCATTTCCTTCCTCCATCAGCTGTCAAACGTTGCGGTTTAGGCGGCCTCAGGTGATCCATGTCGTTACTTATACGTTGCCTACTTCTGATACCATGTTTCATTCGCGTGTGTAATGAACAGACTAGACAGCTAGGTTGTCGAGAAACAAGTCAACCCCCTCGTTTATTCTGCGTTGGTAGTTATAGTCGAAGGTGGAAAGGGTTAGAAAAGGTGAGGGCCAGGAGTACGCACGAGGCAATCATGCACGTAGAAGATAGCACATGTGTTTTCATCAGATATCATACACCAGCAACCACAGCAGCGCCTTTAGAGTGTCCACTAGAAAACTACGAATGCGAAAGCACTCGGACGCCCTGGATGTGCCAGACCAGGCCCCGGAAACCATAGTGTTTCATACAACAATATCTCGAGTGGAATCTGGCGCTAGTTTTTACGTGGGCTGCTTCAGCGGCGCTTGTACCCGCGTCCGAATGATGGGAAGTACAGGCTTCGGATCTGCTTCGGATGGATCACGTTCATCACCATCATCATCATTATCATGATGATGTTCTTCATGATGATGGATCCCGTTTTCGAGATTCGCAGCGCTTCTTTTTGGAGTATAAAACAGAGTAATATGAAGTAATATTAAATTAAAACTTGCTTCATTCTTTTGTATGCAAAGTTTATTGCAAAACTTTTTTTGTGACCATGGCGCCATGGCGTAGGAGTGAAAGATAGACAGAAATAACCACCAGGGTACTCCTCGCCCTGTCATTGCGTTCCAAATTTGGCACCAAGATACATTTTATTCTTTTTTACAACACTTGAAAACAAACATGCTTTTTTTTCTCTCAAAAGTATGCATTATCTATTTATTGAAATAACAGTACAGTATCAGGTGAGAAATACTTATTTTTCCTCTTCCGCGATAATAGGTGCGCCTGTCCAAGTGGTCTGCCCCCAACGCACCTCTGGTTTTTTGGTGAAATCGAGTCAGCAGAGCGTGACGGCGCGTCTATTCAGCTTCGTCATTGTTTTGCAGTCAATTTAAAACGAGTTTATGCTAGACGCGGTCGTGAAAAAATATGAACTGGATGGAATGTCCCGAACTGGCATGAGACGCTACATGTATGTGCAGCGGTGAGTGGACGACTCTTCGTTTGAACTGTCAAATACGAGTCGTAAAGCTCCAACGCCGCAGCAAATCAGGAGATCTAGTAGTCTTCAGCCTCTTCGAATAACAGAGACACCGCTTCAGCCTTTTTCACCACACCTCACTATAGCAGAGCTGCACGAAGAAGAAAACTGAAACTGTAGAAAAATGTCCGTAGACAGTTCTCTAGCTAACCCTATCCAATCCAAGCCTGTACTTCCCATAATTCCCATAGAGGTACAGAATCTAGGGAGCCTACATGAACGGCCGTTTTTAGAGTGGAGACATCTTAATAAGTGCCTTCAAGAAACTCAGCCAAAACCAGCGGGCAACGGGGCACGCTGTTGCCAGCTTCCACCAAATTCAGCATAGTTTTCTGTGCGCCGCCATTTTGGAGCCACTCATCTGGCATCTGACTGCAGATGCATTTACGACAAACAGCTAGAATTTAATTCAGCTGGACTATTCAGCATTATTGTAGGGAGGCGACCGAGCATGTATACCTACGTACGGCGTCGGTGCCCAGCCCTTGTAACAACACACAACACCTGGGCTTTTGCTAAGGTACTCGGCTGCTGACCCGCAGGTGGCGGGTTCGATTCCCGGCTGCGGCGGCTGCATTTCCGATGGAGGCGGAAATGTTGTAGGCCCGTGTACTCAGATTTGGGTGCACGTTAAAGAACCCCAGGTGGTCAAAATTTCCGGAGCCCTCCACTACGGCGTCTCTCATAATCAGAAGTGGTTTTGGGACGTTAAACCCCACAAATCAATCAATCACCTGGGCTTTTGACAGCGGCGGTTCTCAGGGTCGTGTAAGCGACCCAGTTCTCAAAGTGAGCGCACGAAGAAATTCGCAGCCCACACACAAACACTTGCGACATAATAATGAGGTTACGCTGACACGAACGCAAGCGTGGCAACAGCTCAGACTAGCGAGCGCGTCTCCGTACAAACGCGCGGACGCGTCCCGTTTGTGGGCTTCCTACTCGCAATGCGTGGACGCAGCAACGACAACATCGGTTATCTACTCATTCGCGAACACCGCGAAACACATATACGTGTGCCGCAGGAAAAAAACAGTGAACGAAATACGCAGTACTCACAGAGCAAATACGAGACGCACTGGTGGGCTCCCAGCCGTCTCGCTTCATTTGAGCCAGCCATAGTTGTCGTCGGCCATGGCTCGCTGGGAAGCGGAACATTCGCACCCCCTTTCTGTTGTGGTTAGTGCAGAGCGGTACGCAGCATCCAGGCATTCTAAGGCTTCACCGGCAGCGTTTAACACGCTACCGCAACGTTCGACGCCGTATTATTGAGAACTAAACGCAACCGGGCGTAGACGCAGTACGGGCACCAAGATGGGGCGACAGCGCGGCGTTGCGGTCTGGCAACATTGTGTTTTGGCGGGCGGCGGTGCGTTGGCGGCATGTAGTGGGTCAAAGGCTGACATCACCCTAAAAATGGCCGTTCATGTAGGCTCCCTAACAGAATCGCAGCGCCAGAGTCCTCTCTAGGTACCATTGTATGAAACTCTTTGCCGGAAACTGAAGTTCAAGTGATCACCTGTAGGTGTTCTGTGGCCAGACGCTTGGGCAGCTCGGACACTGCTGCATCGTGTGTTCATCGAGCGGCCGTGCCTGCGGTGTGCTGAAAGGGTACGCCGGTGGCGTGTATTCATGGAGTGCGCGCTCGCGAAAATGGACAAACAATATGGCGTCCATAATGTCAGCGTCTTATCAATACAAACGCTACACAAACACCGGCAGCACAAGCTATACAAACGCGTTTCAAAGCACTGCATTGAGGCGGTGTATGGTCAACTAGGGCATATTCTAGTTGCTAGGGGAGAGAATAGGCGCGTACGTCCGAGGCGGTTGCTACGGAAGAGGGTGGTGGACGGATCTCGACGGACGCCTGACTTAGCCCGACTAAGAAATGCATTGGCCTTTAAAAAGTTTCCGGACTATGGGACCTGTTGGGCAGAGAACACTCTCCCACCGTTTTCTATAACAAACATTTATTTTTTCTTACTGTGAACAAATAGTTATCTGCCATCGTCGTGCGGTCATTGTAGTTGGACATGGGAATTAAAAGTTTCATTTCGGGAACCGCGCTATTGTAAGTATACGTCCTTTTGGCATGATGCATTTATGCCTACAGTTCTGACAGTATTTGCTTTTGTAATGATGAAGATCACTGCTGCACTGCATTGTACAGTTGAACAGAAATCAGTAGTCACGAAACTCAAGCGCCAGGCATTCGGCCATGACCCAGCTCTAGCAAGCGTTCCTTCAGTAGACGTTGGAGCTCCATCTGCTCTATGAGCAGCTGTAACTGTGGCAGCTTCAATCGTAGGTGCTCAAGCTCGTCTAGTAGGAACCGGTGCTGTAATTGCAGGACAAGTAACTGGTATTCATGCAATTGCATGAGCAGCTGGTGTTTCTGCAGTCGGAGCACCATTCGTTGCTCGAACGATTGGATCCGTGCCATTGGGGGTACCTGATGTGACGAGAACGGGCTGGTAGTCCTCCCTGTTCGGTTGAAGCAGCAGCGATAGGCAAGCCTTCTTCCTTTTGTGGAAGTGTAACCGTTTGCTGCAGTCACTGTGCCAAGAACGAACGGGCGCCTTCGAACTTGACAATGATGTTGGTAATTCCTTGATTCATGACTCGTACCCACTATAGGGAGATTGGTAAAAAAGCAAGCGTCCTATTCAGCAAGCTGGTTTATTCCTTGAGCAAAAGTTGAGCAGACCATGTGGAGACAGCCACGAACAGTGCTCTTTTGGGAAAAAAGAGAGGAAATCATATAGATATGTAATGTACCCTGAAGGTAATTACCCCAAACATTGAGCGAATGAGAGACGGATGTTGGCCCCCATTTATTCTGCCTGTCTCATCCTCTCCTTCCTCTTTTTCGTCGTCCTGCTCTTGATCTTTCGATGCTTGAGGCACCGACCACTTCACTCTCCCGGACTTCATGTTCACACCTCTTGGTGTAATATTTAAAGATGTTACTGATCGAGGCGCATTGTGCCTGCCTGGATAGTCCCTGGTACCGAATGGTCTTCAAGATGCCGTGTTGCAAAGCCGGTTTGATAACTTTTAAAGGTGCGTGAGACTTATCAAGTTTTCGTACTCCTTTCCGTATTAGAACGTAGCCTCCTGGTTGTATGTCTGGTATGTCGCTGCTACGTGTGCTGTCGAAGGTCTTCTTCATTTTGCTTTTGTAAGCTTCTTCCTGTTTCACAGTTTTTTTTCTCTCGAAAAGGACCAAATTTTCAAGAAGGCCCACTTCGCGGTGGGCTGGAAGCACTGATACAGCTCCTAAAGATGCAAAAATGGACTGCATCCGAGACCACTTGCGCACGAACGGTTGTGGTGTCTTACAGCGGCTTCAAGAGAGCCTTTCCAACCACCTGGAAAGTTTGGATACATCTTCACGTACTGCTTCACGTCTCGTATAGCACGCTCAGTGAGGCCATTGGCAGCATGACGATAAGGGGAGGAAAACGTGATTTTCACGCCATGATCGTACATCTATTCTGAAAGTTTCGTGCTTTTGAAAGCAGGGCCGTTGTCGCACACCAATATCTTCGTATTACGGAAACATTATGCCTTTTGTAGACTAATGACGCTGTTAGCGTATTCCTTTACATCTCTGTACTGTAACCATTCTCGTGCACTGATCAATGGCAAGCAGAAAAGCTTGCGTGTTCCTGATCCCATCCCCTTTCTTTTTGAGTTGTGCGAAGTCCGAATGAATAACGCCGAATGGGACACTTCTCTTCTTTCTATTATATTTACTTCCTCTCTCTCTATCCCTAAAGGCGCCGAGCCGTGCTCCAGCAACGGGAGGCAGAAAATAACGTCTTTTTTTACCTCTTCCTTTTTCATTAACCCCTCTCTCTCTCTCTGGGATATTGGACTGCTCTGTTGTTATGTATATGTTCATGGGCTGCTTGAACTTCACTTCGTTCGTTTGTAAATCGTGACAAGAGTGGACGTAGTTTCTTATGTCTACTTTCATACCTGACCACGTCAATCGTTTCAGAAGTTTGCCTGCCTTACGTGCGCCCAAAGCCGTCATGTGCGCCTGATTCTGCAGTGTCGTGGTTAACATGTAGAATCTTAGTAATAATCGTGTTATGGGACATGGTATTATCCATTGATGATTATTAGTTTTTTTGGTTCCTTCTCAGTGCTTTGTGTGATTGATTTGTGCAGAATTGTCAGCTGTTGTGTGTTTCAAAAGCCTGGACAGGGCGTCTGCATTACGGAGTAGATGACCTAGATGACGTGAAATGGCGAAATCGAACTGTTGGAGGTAATTTACTCATCTAGCGATGTGGCCTGTTGGTTGTGACATACCGAGAAGGTTAGTCAGTGCTTGGTGATCAGTAAAAAAGGTAACGTTCGCCGCACCTATCCGACGAGATCAGCTGTTGCAACATCGCGGGCAAGGTTCTTCGCTCGCTCACTTTGCCCTTGGTAACTCGGAAAGCTTATTCCAGTTGACGACCTCCGGTCAACGAAAAATGTCACCCAGTTGTGCGCTTAATGGCGGCGCCAAAAAGTAGCGTTCCCCGAAGTTAAGTGACTCAAACATTGAGCGACTGAGAGATGAATGCCGGCCGCCATTTATTGTCCATGTAGATGTAATTTGGTTCACACCAAGCCGGGGGGGTTAGCCAAGCCATTGTTAAGCCATTTATTCTGTCTGCCCAAACTCGCCTTCCTCTTCTCCATCGCCCTGCCCATTCCCTTTCGATGCTTGAGGCACCTACCAATTCAAGAAATTTCGTAGGCAAGAGACATTATTGATGGTTTTTGGTATTTATTTATTAGACGTTAATATAAAAAATTTATGAAATACTGCGAGAACTAGAATGTTTCCGTAGCAACCACCTTCATTTTCCTTAGCCTGGGGCTGCTTGCTCCCCTCTGCTTGCTCCCAGCTCAAAAAGAACGATAAAGAAGTTATGGTACGTACCCAACTGTTCTACAAAAGTTCTTCAATCCTCCTGCCGACCTTGACCATGTTGCTACTTGCGAGATAATTATGTGTATGCCTGCTTTGTGTTGTATAAAAGCTCGCCTTTGCTTCATTTGAGTTTGCTGTGGTAATGTTTCTTGAGTGGCAGAAGCTTCCACAAGAGAGCATTCGAAACGACCGTGTAGCATTCGTGGTGGCCGCTCAATGTTCTGCCGTTCCTGCTAATTTTGTGAACGGCAATTGTTCCTTGTCTTCTTGTTTGTTATGAAAAGACTAGTGGTAGCCGAAAAGATTGCGCATATCTGTTCAGCAAGCAAGCAAATATTGTTGCGTTATATAGTTCGTGAATCGCGTCGAACACCCAATGTTGTCACATCTGTACTACTCTTTGGATAATTTGGATGTTAAGATCGCCCTGTCTTGTTTCGATGTTGATTTGAACGCAGCTAGTGATTGGAGGCGATGAACAGCTAAAGCTCGGAGAGGTGTTCGTACCTTTGCAAAGCCGTCTCTCATTTTCTTGTGACAGACGCATGTTAACATGTTAAAATGCGAATGAACCTGTCCAATTCTGTGGCGTTTCCGTTTGCATTCATTTGTTCTTGCTCTTATATGATAAGAAGGTCCTCTCAGAATTTCTTCTGCTACATGCTCCCTTTGACGTATTTTTACGCCGTGTACCAAAGAACCTTCGGCTGCGTGCCACAAAGGCGCTCGTTCGCTTTCGAAAAACGTACAGAGCTGGTTGACGTGTTGCAGCTCTCTCACCTTTTAGTGTTATATCCGGTTCCTTTTTTTAATACTTCTTCCTGCGCTTTCCGGTCGCATTAACTTTGCGAAATGAATTACTTTACCTGGTTGTCTTGACCCACTCCACTGCTGACGTCAATTACTTTGACCGAACTGGTATGCTCACGTTAGACTAAAATGTTCGCAAGCGATTTGCAATGTTCAAAGGTTTTGCCATGGTTAGCTTCGGTCTCCGGACTCATTCTGTGCTTAGAATTGAAAAAAAAAACATTTTTTAAGAAAGAAAGAAAAAAAGGGGGTTTGAAAAGCTGGGTGGTGAGTCCCTTAATCGACTGGGCTCAGAAGCCCGGTGCGCCCAATCCAGGAGCGCCACTTCGGCCTTCTCCTTCCTTGCTTGCGAGCATGGAAGGAGAAGGTACCGGCTGAAGCTTGCGAGCATTGAAGATACCGGCTGAAGCCGGTATCTGTGGCAAAGTAGCACATTTGCATGACTCTCTTTTCGTCTCTTTTCTTGCCAACAAACGCGTGAAGAGTCAAACATTTGGTCAGCAGACCAAGAAGTGGTAAATTTTGGACTCAATTCATCACGGACCTCGTACATATCGCATCAGTAGTTTTTTCTTCTCTGGATCGCTTCCTTCGAATGGCAGGTTCTTCAGCTTGATCACAGCGAGAGAAACGCACCACCGTCTGTAGTATTTGGCTATTTTCGGCGCATCCTTAAACACGGAAAAATAATTTTGTAGAATTCCTGGCTTGGTCTTAACTGCCAAATGGCCGTTGACTCTGACATGCTGAACAAAACAGAGCTCCACCTTGTTATTACATGTAATATTGTACTGCTGTTTAACAAACTGAAGTCGCAGCACAACGTACAAAGTCTGATACCACATCCACAACATACTCATTTGCCACAGTGGAGGTTGGATAAGTTTGCACCAGCTTGATTTCATTATTAGCCATTGCCGGTTGAAGTCATTTAAACGTGGCGTTCAGATACTTCTTGGAAGTAGATGCGGATGAAATTATATTCTTGTACATGTATTGTACCGCGCATTGCAAATTTTGGAGAACTCCATCCAAAAGCACAGAAGTCCAGCGGTCCGACAAAAATACAGGTTTTAACAACGTACACAACAATGAATATACGGAGTCCTCCATTTTGCTGACTACGTATCCGTAGTAATGTTGGCTCTTCTCATTCTGAACTTGATGAGCAACTCTTAAGTGGATCCAATTAGTCGTCCCGTAAAACCTGCACGCTTTCATGAAAAAGCCAGAAAAATAATCAAATAGCGCATTCAATGTGGGGGGATGGTCCTGTAGCTCTTACTGATGTTTCCTTTCGCGCTGACTTACAGACGGAACTTTCTGCTTGCCAACTTGCTAAGCTCGGTCATAATATTTTTTTGCTCCTTAAACCGAGATGCCGAGATTGATCATCTTTAGCCCCGCCGCGGTGGTCTAGTGGCTAAGGTACTCGGCTGCTGACCCGCAGGTCGCGGGTTCGATTCCCGGCTGCGGCGGCTGCATTTCCGATGGAGGCGGAAATGTTGTAGGCCCGTGTACTCAGATTTGGGTGCACGTTAAAGAACCCCAGGTGGTCAAAATTTCCGGAGCCCTCCACTACGGCGTCTCTCATAATCAGAAGTGGTTTTGGGACGTTAAACCCCACAAATCAATCATTGATCATCTTTAGCAACACGTATGCCAGAGCAGTTCGCTGAATGTCCTCGTTGCCCAGGTACAGCGACTTGCTCTCAATCATTGACAGTGTCTCTCTCTCTCTCTCTTTCTCTCTCTCTCTCTCTCTCTATATATATATATATATATATATATGTAAAGAGGCACAAATGCTAAGTAAAGTATAGGGGAAGTTATTAGACCTAATTTTATTGTAAATGTGAAGAAAGAAAAGTGGGTAAAAAGATAAACTGCCGTGGGCAGGAATCAAGTTATCTTTTCACCCACTTTTCCTTCTTCACATATACATTACGATTCGGTCTAATAACTTCCCCTATATTTTCTTTGGCATTATTGTCTCTTATATCTCATTAATATTGTGTCAAAACATGGTAAAAACGAGCCCATAAGTATACACTTCTTTCTCTTATTAACGAGGGTCTCGTACTGGCAGACTTGGTGCCTTTAGGTTGTATACGGAAGACTCTTTGTCAGCTGCCAGCTCGTAATAAGTTCACGTACTACGTGACGCCACACAGGCTCATAAAGAGTATGTCACACTCGCCGCCATGGCTACAGATGGCGCTGACTGACACTATCACGTTTAAAATTCACTTATATACCAAATAAAGTGGCTGGGAGGATAGCCGCCGTGGTAGCTCAGTGGCAGAGCATCAAACGCGTTATTCGGAGGTCGCAGGTTCGGTTCCTGCCCACGGCAAGTTATCTTTTCACCCAGTTTTCTTTCTTCTGATTTACATTACAACTTGGTCTAATAACTTCCCCTATACTTTCCTTGGTTATAATATCTGTTATATCTCATTCATATTGTGTCAAAACAGGGAAAAACGAACCCTCATGAAGTGTACATTTCTTTCCTTTTCTCTCTCTCTCTCTCTCTATATATATATATACATATATATATATATATATATATATATATATATATATATATATATATATATATATATATATATATATATATATATGACCAACATTGCACAAGCGTGTAGAAAATCTGAAAAAAAATGCCCCCATTTAATTTCCCTGGATGAAAACTTGCATTATCTTGGGACTTTACGGACATTCGCCTTCACCGACTTCTGCCATAGGCTTGAGAGGCGCCCAGCCAGCGAACGGTCAAGAGGAAGGCGCGTGCTTCACTCCGTCGAACGGGAGACTGCGGCGCAGGAAAGAGAGAGGGCGAATGGCGTGAGAAGGAGCGGCGAAGCACTGCACCTGTCAAAGTCCCTGAAAAAAAAACTAAAGTTGCGCCAACTGCACCCCTTCGCTTCTACCTCTCCTCCCAGCAACCACAGCAGCGCCTTTAGAGTCTACACCAGAAAACTACGAATGCGAAAGCACTCGGACGCCCTGGATGTGCCAGACCAGGCCCCGGAAACCATAGTGTTTCATACAACAATATCTCGAGTGGAATCTGGCGCTAGTGTCTACGCGGGCTCCTTCAGCGGCGTTTGTACCCGCATGGGAATGATGGGAAGTACAGGCTTCGGATCTGCTTCGGATGGATCACGTTCATCATCATCGTCATCATCATTAGGTTCTTCAAGATGATGGATCACGTTCTTGAGATTCGCAATGCTTCTTTTCCGAGTATAAAACAAGGTAATATGAAATTATAATAAATTGAAACTTGCTTCATTCTTTTGTATGCTAACTTTATTGCAAAACCTTTTTGGGACCATGGCGCCATGGCGTAGGAGTGAAACATAGACAGATATAACCACCAGGGTACTCCTCGCCCTGTCATTGCGTTCCAAATTTGGCACCAAGATGCAATTTATTCTTTTTTACTACACTAAAACAAACATGCTTGTTTTTCTCTCAGAAGTATGCATTAACTATTTATTGAAATAGCAGTACAGGAACAGGTGAGAAATACTTATCGTTTCCTCTTCTGCGATGCTAGGTGCGCCTGTCCAAGTGGTCTGCCCCCAACGCACCCGTGGTTTTGTTGTGAAATCGAGTCAGCGGAGCGTGACGGTGCGTCTATTCAGCTTCGTCATCGTTCTGCAGTAAACTTAAAACGAGTTTTTGCTAGACGCGGTCGTGGAAAAAAAACATGAACTGGATGCAATATCCTGCACTGGCATGAGATGCTACATGTATGCGCAGCGGTGAGTGGACGACTCTTCGTTTGAACTGTCAAATACGACTCGTGAAGCTCCAACATCGCAGCAAATCAGGAGATCTAGTAGCCTTCAGCCTCTTCGAATAACAGAGGCACTGCTTCAGCCCTTTTCACCACACCTCACTAGCCGGGCTGCACGAAGAACAAAACTGAAACTGTAGAAAAATGTCTGTAGACAGTTCGCTAGCTAACCCTATCCAATCCGAAGCCTGTACTTTCCATAATTCCCAAAGAGGTACATAATCGCAGCGCCAGAGTCCTCTCTAGGTATCATTGTATGAAACTCTATGCCGGAAACTCTCAAATTCAAGTGATCACCTGTAGGTCTTTTGTGGCCAGACGCTTGGACAGCTCAGACACTGCTGCGCCTTGTGTTCATCGAGCGGCCGTGCCTCCAGTATGCTGAAAGGGTACGCCGGTGGCGTCTATTCATAGAGCGGGCGCTCGCGAAAATGGACAAACAATATGGCGTCCATAATGTCAGCGTCTTATCAACACAAACGCTACACTAACACTGGCAGCACAAGCTCTACAAACACGTTTCAAACGCTCTGCATTGAGGTGGTGTATGGTGAACTAGGGCATATTCTAGTTGCTAGAGGAGAGAATAAGCGCGCGCGCGCGCCCTAGGCTGTTGCTATGGAAGAGGTTGGTGGACGGATCTCGACGGACGCCTGACTTAGCCCGACTAAGAAATGCATTGGCCTTTAAAAAGTTTCCGGACTATGGTACCTGTTGGCAGAGAACATTCTCACACCGTTTTCTATAACAAACATTTATTTTATCTTGCTGTGAACAAATAGTCATCTGCCATCGTCGTGCGGTTATTAGAGTTGGACATGGGAATTGAAAGTTTCATTTCGGGAACCGGGCTATGGTAAGTATAGGTCCTTTTGGCATGATGCTTTTATGCCTACACTTCTGACGGTATTTGCTTTTGTAATGATGATCACTGCTGCACTGCATCGTACAGTCGAACAGAAATCAGTAGTCATAAAACTCAAGCGCCAGGCATTCGGCCATGACCCAGCTCTAGCAAGCGTTCCTTCAGTAGACGTTGGAGCTCCATCTGCTCCATGAGCAGCTGTAACTGTAGCAGCTTCCTACGTAGGTGCTCAAGCTCGACTAGCAGGAACAGGTGCTGTAATTGCAGGACAAGTAGCTGGTATTCAAGCAGTTGCATGAGCAGCTGGTGTTTCTGCAGTAGTAGCACCATTCGTTGCTCGAACGATTGGATCCGTGCCATTAGGGGTACCTGAGGTGACGAGAACGGGCTGGTAGTCCTCCCTGTTCGGTTGAAGCAGCAGCGATAGGCAAGCCTTCTTCTTTTTATAGAAGTGTAACCGTTTGCTGCAGCCGCTGTGCAAAGAATGAACGGACGCTTTTGAACTTGACAATGATGTTCGTAATCCCTTAATCATGACTCGTACCCACTACAGGGGGATTGGTAATAAAGCAAGCGTCCTATACAGCAAGCTGGTTCATTCCTTGAGCAAAAGTTGAGCAGACCATGTGGAGACAGCCACGAACAGTGCTCCTTTGGAAAAAAAAGAGGAAATCATATAGATATGTAGTGTTCCCTGACGGTAATTACCCTTAACATTGAGCGAATGATAGACGGATGTTGGCCCCCATCTATTCTGCCTGTCTCAACCTCTCGTTCCTCTTTTTCGTCGTCCTGCTCTTCACCTTTCGATGCTTGAGGCACCGACCACTTCACTCTCCCGGACTTCATTGTTCACACCTCTTGGTGTAATATTTAAAGATGTTACTAATGGAGGCGCACTGTGCCTGCCTGGATAGTCCCTGGTACCGAATTGTCTTCAAGATGCCGTGTTGGGAAGCCGTTTTGATAACTTTAAAAGGTGCGTGAGACTTATGAAGTTTTCATACTCCTTTCCGTATTAGAACGTAGCCTCCTGGTTGTATGTCTGATCTTTCGCTGTTACGTGTGCTGTCGAAGGTCTTCTTCATTCTGCTTTTGTAAGCTTCTTGCTGTTTTACAGTTTTCTTTCTCTCGAAAAGGACCAAGTTTTCAAGAAGGCTCACTTCGCGGTCGGCTGGAAGCACTGATACAGCTCCTAAAGCCGCAAAAGGACTGCATCCGAGACCACTGGCGCACCAATGGTTGTGGTGTATTACAGCGGCTTCAAGACAGCTTTTCCAACCACCTAGAAAGTTCGGATACATCTTAACGTACTGCTTCACGTCTCGTACAGCATGCTTAGCGAGGCCATTGGCAGCATGACGATAAGGGAAGAAAAACGGGATTTTCATGCCATGATCGTACATCTGTTCTGAAAGTTTCGTGCTTTTGAAAGAAGGGCCGTTGTCGCGCACCAATGTCTTCGTATTTCGGAAACATTAGGCCTTTAGTAGACTCAGGACGCTGTCAGCGTATTCCTTTACGTCTTTGTACTGTAACCATTCTCGTGCACTGATCAATGGCGAGCAGAACAGCTCGCGTGTTCCTGATCCCATCACCTTTCTTTTTGAGTACTGCGAAGACCGAATTAATAACGCCGAATGGGACACTTATCTTCTTTCTATCATATTTACTTCCCCCTCTCTCTATCCCTAAAGACGCTGAGCCTTGCTCCGCCGACTGGAGGCAGAAAATAACGTGTTTTTCACCTCTTCCTCTTTCATTAACCTCTCTCTCTCTCTGGGACATTGGATTGCTCTGTTATGTAAATGTCCGTGGGCTGCTTGAACTTCACCTTGTTCGTTTGTAAACCGTGACAAGAGTGGATGTAGTTTCTTATGCCCACTTTCATACCTGACCTCGTAGATCATTTCAGAAGTTTGCCGGCCTTACGTGCGCCAAAAGCCGTCATGTCCGCCTGATTCTGCAGTGTTGTGGTAAACATGTAGAATCTTAGCAATAATCGTGTTATGGGACAGGGTAATTTCCATTGATGATTATAAGTTTTTTGGTGCATTCTCAGAGCATTGAGTGATTGATTTGCGCAGAATTGTGAGCTGCTGGAGTTTCAAAAGCTTGGACAGGGCATCTGCATTACGGAGTAGAGGACCTATAGATGATGTGAAATGACGAAGTCGAACTGTTGGAGGTAATATACCCATCTAGCGATGTGGCCTCTTGGTTGTGACATACCGAGAAGGTTAGTCAGTGCTTGTTGATCAGTAAAAGGGTAAATTTTGCAGCACCTATTCAACGAGATCAGCTGTTGCAACATCACGGGCAAGGTTCTTCGCTGACTCACTTTGCCCTTGGTAACTGGAAAAGTTTATTCCAGTTGACGATCTCTGGTCAACGAAAAATGTCACCCACATGTTCGCTTGCTGGCTGCGCCTAAAAGTACCGTTCCCCGAAGGTAAGTAACTCAAGCATTGAGCGACTGGGAGATAGATGCCGGCCGTCATTTATTGTCCATGCCGATGTAGTTTGGTTCACACCCTGCCTGGGCGATTAGCCAAACCATTGTTAAGCCATTTATTCTGTCTGCTCACCTCGCCTTCCTCTTCTCCATCACCCTGCTCTTGCCTTTTCGATGCTTGAGGCACCAACCGATTCAAGATATTTTGTATGCAAGCTACGGTATTGATGGTTTTCGGTATTCCTTTATTAGACGTTAATATGAAAAGTTATGAAATACTGCGAGAACTAGGATGTTTCCGTAGCAACCACCTCCATTTTCCTTAGCCTGGGGCTGCTTGCTCCCCTCTGCTTGCTCCCAGCTCAAATAGAATGATAAAGAAGCCATGGTACTTACCCACTTGTTCTATAAAAGTTCTTCAATCCTCTTGCCGACCTTAACCATGTTGCTACTTGCGAGATAATTATGTGCGTGCCTGCTTTGTGTTGTATGCAAGCTCGTCTTTGCTTCATTTTAGTTTGCTGCGGTAATATTTCATGAGTGACAGAAGCTTCTACAAGACAGCATTCGAAATGACCGTGTAGCGTTCGTGGCGGTCTCTCAATGTTCTGCCGTACCTGCTAATTTTGTGAACGGCAATTGTTCCTTCTTTTCTTTTTTGTTATGAAAAGACTAGTGGCGGCCGAAGTGATTCCGCAGCTCCGTTCAGCAAGCAAGCAAGCAAGCAAATATTGTTGCTTTATATAGTTCGCGAATCGCGTCGAACTCCCAATGTTGTCACATCTGTACTACTCTTTGGACAACTTGGATGTTATGATTGCCCTGTCTTGTGTCGATGATAATTCGAACGCAGCTAGTGATTGGAGGCGATGAACAGCTAGAGCTTGGAGAGGTGTTCGTACGTTTGCAAAGCCGTCTCTCATTTTCTTGCGATAGACGCATGTTAACATGTTAAATTGCGAATGAACCTGTCCAATTCTGTGGCGTTTCCGATTGCATTGATTTGTGCTTACTCTGATATGATTAGAAGGTCCACTCAGAATTTCTTCTGCTACATGCTCCTGTTGACGTATTTCTACGGCGTGTACCAAAGAACCTTCAGTTGCGTGCCGCAAAGGCACTCGTTCGCTTTCGAAAAACGTACAGAGCTTGTTGACGTGATGCAGCTCTCTCACCTTTTAGAGTTATATCCGGTTTCTTTTTGTTTAGACTTCTTCCTGCGCTTTCCCGTCGCCATTCACTTTGCGAAATGAATTATTTACCTGTATTTGTCTTGACCAACTCCACTGCTGACGTCAATAACTTTGACCGAACTGGCACACTCACGTTAGACTAAAATGTTCGCAAGCGATTTGCAATGTTCAAAGGTTCTGCAATGGTTAGCTTCGGTCTCCGGACTCATTCTGTGCTTAGAATTGAAAAAAAAAACATTTATTGAAAAAGAAAGAAAATTGGATTTGAAAAGCTGGGTGGTGGGACCCTTAATCGACTGGCCTCAGCAGCCCTGTGCGCCCAGTCCAGGAGCGCCACTTCGGCCTTCTCCTTCCTTGCTGGTGAGCATGGTGTCCCGTTGAACTGTCTTCAGTTCTTCAGCCGGTATCTGTGGCAAAGTAGTACATTTGCATGACTCTTTTCTCATCTCTTTCCTTGCCACCATATGCGTGAAGAGTCAAACATTGGGTCAGCAGACCAAGAGGTGGTAAATTTTCAATTCAATTCATTACGGACCTCAGACATTTTTCTTCTTCTCTTTATTGCTGCCTTCGAATGGCAGGTTCTTCAGCTCTATCACAGCCAGAGAATTGCACCACCGTCTTTAGTATTTGGCTATTTGCGGCGCCTCCTTAAACACGGAAAAAAAGATTTGTAGAATTCCTGGTTTGCGCTTAACTGCCGAATGGCCGTTGACTCTGACATGCTGAACAGCACAGAGCTCCACCTTGTTAATATATTTAATATTGTACTGCCGTTTAACAAACTGAAGTCGCAGTACAACGTTCAAAGTCTGATACCACTCTGTCATAAGCTTCTCGTCGCTGCACCAAGACAAGTGCACTCTCTCCCACGTATGGCAATTTGATTTTTCTCGAATCCTTTCTAGGCTCGGTGAACACGGTTGTCGCAGAGCCGTAGTCAGCGTCGTAACCTACATCTGGGGGATTCATGTATTGGCATAGCATATAATACACAAACTGAGTAGTTTCTCTTTGCACTAAATCAGCATTCACACCAGTTGTGTTCTCTGCGCTGTCCGGAGTAGAAATGGCGTAACCAAATGCCTCATCAGAAACTTTCGAATTATTCTCTGCCATGCCAGAGAAAAAGTACAATTTCCAGTAGTACTTCTCAGAGGGATGCGCCTTCTGGAAGATGTCAGAGTCGGAATCTTTCACAGAAGGTATCTTACTGCTAATCCGTCGACCCTCTGCAATGACCACATGAAAAGAGTAATTTTGCTCATGATCCAGACTGGCCTTCAACTTGCTTATCAACTGGTCATTTCTGTCACACGTGACCGCAATTTCCTCCTCACCATATTAATTAGCAATGACCTCATGTAGAAAGTGGCCTTCAGGCAGACTACGACAGATAACACCGTAAGCGATTATTTCCTCCTCCACGAGTACATTCTTCTCCTGCACTTGCAGCTTTTCTCCTAAATGATTTCTCGTCTGAAATACTTCATTTCTGTTGGCATTCATTTTCGTTTTTTAACACCCACGACATACTCATTTGCCTCAATTGAGATTTGATAAGTTTGCACCAGCTTAATTTCACTATTAGCCATTGCCGATTGAAGCCATTTAAACGTGGCGTTCAGTAGATGCGGACGAAATTGCATTCTCGTACATGTCTTCCACCGTACATTGCAGATTTAGCGGCACTCCATCCAAAAGCACTGAAGATCAGCGGTCAGACAAAAACAGATGATTTAACAACGTACACAATACTGCATATACGGAGTCCTTTTATTTCTAGACTACGTATACGTGGTAATGTTGGCTCTTCTCATACTGAACTTCATGAGCAAATGTTATGTGAATCCAATTAGTCGTGCCGTAAAAGCTGCACGCTGTCACGGAAAAGCCAGAAAAATAATCAAATAGCCCATCCAATATTGGTGGATGGTTCTGTAGCTCTTGTTGATATTTCCTTTCGCGCTGACTTTCAGATCGAAATGTCTGCTTGCCAACAGTGAGGCATAGTACTTGCTAAGCTCGGTCATAATAGTTTTTTCAAACTGATCTTTTTATGATCATTTTCAGCAACACGTATGTCAGAGAAGTTCGCTGAATGTCTTTGTAGCCCAGGTGCAGCGACTTGCTCTCAATCCTTGGCAAAGTCAGTGCCATTACCGCTTGCACCGTTGTGACAGATGGCGGTGGTAGCTTATCTTCATCAAATTCTCGACAGAGAATTGAGGAGTTCGCCATTGGTATGCACTCGACAACATCGCGCGTAAGCTTTTTAGGGGCGAAGCTCCTTATAGCGGCACCCGTTCGTCCCTCGTAGTCTGTAACAAGTATAACATTTTCACCTCCAAGGTGGTGCCGGTGAGAGACTTCTTCTGTGCGTTGTTGAAACATAAAAAATAGTGCTCAATGTACATGTCAATGGCTGCTAATGGGGAATGAGAGACAGGAGCATTCGGCTTTTAGTTAACGCTCAGGCTGCGATCACCTTTAGCAGCCATTGGCATGTACGTTGAACACTATCTGACAAGAAAGGGTTGCTACGTTATACCCGTTGGATGTAACCTCCTTAGCTTTAGAAAGGTTTAGCGAGCGTTGAGCCGCAGTGCCATGAATACAATGAACTTGTATATACCATGAACGAACTCGAGGTGGTTAAAAATGGGAAGTAGATTCGAAGCGCAAGCCGTAAGAAAGTAAAAGCCGAATTCTCCCCCTCTCATGTCCCATTAGCAGCCATTGGCATGTACATTGAGCACTATCTGACTGAAAAAGTTTGCTACGTATTACTCGCTGGGCGTAACCTCCTTGGTTTTCGAAAGGTTTAGCGAGCGTTCGGCCGCAGTGCCATGAATACAGTGAACTAGTATATACCATGAACTCGAGGTGGTTAAAGGTGGGAAGTGGACCCGAAGCGCAAGCCGCAAGAAAGTGTGCGTGCGCTACCTCTCGTTTAGTCCTTGGAATGTCCGCTGGATGGCGGTGCTTATATATGGGGAATATATCATGAAAAGATGCGAGATGGTGGTACTTGAAGTGTTGAATAGATGGACGAACGGACACATAGACAGATGCATGGATGGACACATGAACGGACGCAGGGGCAACTGCATGGACGAACGCAGGGACGGACGCACGAACAGACGCACGCACGGACGGGCTGATGGACGCATAGACGGTCACACTGACGAACACATGGACGGACGGAAGCAAGAACGAATGGACGGATGAGTTCTTCGCCCCACTCTCCATCATTCACTCCGTGGATATGCTGGCATTTTTTTCGACCGTCTCAATTTTTCGGTGGTCCGTTTAAGTTAACATGTGGAGGATCATCTCGCAAAAGCTATCTGATTAGATCCACGGTTTTTGAAAAACCATCACATGCGCAAGAGAGCAGTAGCGAATCAAACTCGACCCGTACGATGTCTCTGGTCGTGACCGCTTCTGACTTCTTTGCATCGCTCGCTTCTTGTTGAACGTGGGATGCTGTCGTTCTTTCAGGTTAAAGTAGTGGCTCCACCTCAAAATTTCTCGCAGCGTCATCGTCTCGTTCATTGGTCTTCCGCTTCTTGTTGCTGGTGACGTCAGCCTTCAACGTATCATTTGGCGCCATCGCATTTTCTACAAGAGGGTCAGCAGCTACATCAACATCTCTTTTTCACTTTCTCATCTCCCCATTTTCTCTCTCCTCTTCATTCCTCACTTCTTGCTCTTGCTCCTCATCAGGCTGTTGACTTTCGTGCTTGCTGTCGGCCGTATCGGGATTTTTGGCATGCAGTACTCGTTCAGCTTCCTCTCTTCTCATGCGTCCGTACGTCACAGCACATTCTTTGTCAATAGTTTCAACTTCCATCTTTTCTTCCTTATCATGCTTTGTATCAGTGACGGTAGATTCGTTGTTAAGTCTGAAGAGGTCATTGTTTGCCTATAAGAGACAAAGAAAAAACTCTATGTAGTAGCCGAATGCAATATATGCGACGTTATACACTTACCTCTCCACTGTGGTCATTACGCTACCATCACATGTCATATCTTCTTCTTTGATGTCCGAAGAGATGTTGCACAATTTGCTTTCTTAAGTAGTAGTAGCAAAGGGAGAAACATCGCCGACAGGGACACTGCTGCCACTACCGCAAACGCTGAATTGACTGTTGAGTATGAGACTTTTATTAAACGTCTCGGTTTGGTTTTGGTTAACGTCAGGCAACGCTGTTTGCATTTTACGGTGTATACTCAGTAAAACTTCCTCCTGTCACCATCGCTCACTCGAGTTGTAATACAGGAATGTTTCTTGTGTGATCACCTTCGGCTATTCTTCCTTTTTGCCCTATAAGATGTGAGAACCTGTTTTTTGTCTTCCGTCGTCAGCCGTAGCTGTTTATTGTGATGCTCGACAACTTTTGTTTCCCGAGCTGCTACTTCTTCCGCTTTTCTGTATTCTTCTTTCGCCGATGACGCATTGTTTTAACTTTATCTTTGTCACAGTGCCAGCAGTTTTCATTGTATGCATACTCTTAAAATGTTAGCCAGGACTAGGGACTACTAGACTTTCCGTCAAACATGTCTGACTTCACGTGTTCGCAATTCGGTGCGTTTAATCTTTCCGTGGAATTTAAAAGCAAGCGTAGTAAGTATTTTGCTGCATATTCTGTTTTTGGTGCCGTTCAAGAATCTTGTTGATCAGCTTGACGTATTTGTCAGACGAAGCAGCGGTAGCAGGCTTAGCGCCGTTTCTAATAGGAATCAGCACAAAATTCTCATAGTCTTGAAGTTTCATGTTGATTCTCACCGTTTCTTTAGCAAGTAAATGGTCGGAAGTGAGCTTCAATTTAGTGCTCATATAGGAAAGAAATGAGTCAGTGCTCACTGCTTCCGGAAGAGCTAGTTGCTCTTCATCTTGAGCCGCTGCAGTCATGATCCTGATGCCACCGCGTTGATTTGCTACATTGGTGAAGTCCACCCACATCTTGAGTTGAATGTACACACAACAAGTATACGTGGCTGCGCCAATTTGTAATGATACACAGTTTCACTAGGCTGTGATGTCAGCCATCTTTTAGGGGCGAAGCTCCTTGAAGCAGCACCTGTTTGTCCCTCGTAGTCGTAGTCGTAGTGTGTAACAAGTGTTGCATTTTGACCTGCAAGGTGGCGCCGGTGGGAGATTTCTCCTGTGCTTTGTTGAACAATAAAAAGTTTGTGGCGTGCGCGTTTTAACTAAAAGCCGAATGTTCCTGTCTCTCATTCTCCATTAGCAACCATTGGCGTGTGTCAGTAGGAAACGTTAGTAGAATTAAAAGTATTAAAAGCCGACTTCTGCTGTCTCTCATTTCCAGTAGCAGCCATTGTTTACCTCCAAGGTAATGCCTGGTGAGATTTCTCCTGCGCGTGAATAAACAAAAAAAATTTTGTTCAACACGCCGTTGATTGATGCAATAAACCAACGAAAGACGCCACATGTTTTCTAAAAAGTAAAACGAAAAGATGCAAGATGTTTCTAAAGCAAAACAAAAAGAAGACGCCAGGTGTTTTCTAAAGCAATGTTTTATGATCAAAACCACATCGATACAGGTTTGTAGTTGCCGATGCTCGTTGCCGTCGGCGTGTGCTCGCATGGTACATTGAGCACTATCTGGCAGTAAAATGTTGCTACGTTGTACTCGCTGGGCGTAACCTCATTGGTTTTAGAAAGGTTTAGCGAGCGTTGGGCCGCAGTGCCATGAATACAGTGCACTAGTATATACCATGAACTCGAGGTGGTTAAAGGTGGGGAGTAGACCCGGAGCGCAAGCCGTAAGAAAGTGTGCGTGTGCCACCTCTCGTTTAGTTCTTGGAATGTCCGCTGGATGGCAGTGCTTCTATATGGGGAATATATGATGAAAAGATGCGAGATGGTGGAACTTGAAGTGTTGAATAGATGGACGAACGGACACATAGACAGATGCATGGATGGACACATGAATGGACGCAGGGGCGGCTGCATGGACGAACGCAGGGACGGACGCACGAACAGACGCACGCACAGATGGGCAGATGGACGCATGGGCGGTCACACAGACGGACGCATGGATGGACGGAAGCAAGAACGAATGGACGGACGAATGCTTCGCCCCACTCTCCATCATTCACTTTGTGGATATGCTGCAATTTCTTTAAATTTGAACACCCTCTTCCTGTTCGTCTTCCTTCGAACCCTGCCTAACGTTCACGTATATATATATATATATATATATATATATATATATATATATATATATAAGCTGATTGTTCTCAATTCAATTCAATAGATACTTCCATCTTATAATGTAACGAAGAAATGAGGATACGAAGTAAACTCCAAGAGGACCCTTTAGGCGTTCAAACTTTAAAGTGTATTTAGTTTGGTTCCCTATAGTAGTAGTGATAGTAGTAGTAGTAGTAGTAGTAGTAGTAGCAGTAGTACTTTCCCCCGTCTACTGCACATTGTAATGCAACAATAGAGACAGACACAGCACCCTTGCTGCGGGTCGGCTGTTTAATCCGAGCCTCTTCCTCCGCGTCGCTTAACTGCCCGCGACCGAGCCCCAGCATCCGTCGTGGTCATGACTATATATATATATATATATATATATATATATATATATATATAAAGCAGGAGCAGGGGTAAATATAGGGGAAGATTTTAGACAGAATTGTAATGTAGGGGAGGAGGAAGCAACAAAAGGGAGAAGGCAGGATGTTTAACCAGAAAGACATCTGGTTGGCTACCCTACACTGGGGGATTACGGAAGGGGACAAGAAAGATGAGAAAGAGGGAAGAGAGGGAAAAGAAAAAAAGGGCGAGGAGAGACTGACAGTAATTTCACAGGAGCGTGTAGAACTCTACCGCATGTCAGAGGCGTTCACACAAGCCTGTCTTTCTCAGGAAACACCGTGGGGCTTTCACTGCTCTGTCGACTGTCGAGGCATGTGGACGTTGCTGTAATAGCACCTGCACAGAAAGAGGCCGATCATCCAGTCGCCGCGTTGCGTTGGCAAGTACTTGTCTGTCTGAGGCAAATCGAGGACAATGGCACAGCAGGTGTTCGATATTTTCGTTGGTGCCGCAAACATCGCACGCTGCACTGTCAGTAATTCCGATTAACGTGGCATAAGCTTTCGTGAAAGCAACTCCCAGCCAAAGGCGATGCTGCACGTCGCGAAGCGAAGCTGCACGTTGATGTAGGCCGGGTGGAGGCCGGAGTTGTAGTGAAGGGTCGAGCTCGTGCAGTCTTGTCCGTCGTATGCTTGGTGTGTTCCACTCAGTCAGTGTGAGACTGTGGGCCAGTTGACGAATCTGCCTCGCCACATCCGCTCTTGAAAGCGGAATCGGAACGCTGCTCGCTTCTTTATGTGACGTGCGAGCAGCATAATCTGCAGAATCATTGCCGCCTATACCATAATGCCCAGGTAACCACTGAAAGACGATGTCATGGCCTTTTTGTATTAAAAGGTGGTGAAGTTTCACGGTTTGGTAGGTCAACTGGTCTTGGCATTCGCGTCAGAGAACTGATATCAGGCACTGTAACGCTGGTTTTGAGGCAGAAAACACAGCCCATTTACCTGGTCTTTCTTCTGAATTGATGAGTTCCAGTGCATTGCGCAGAGCCTCGAGTTCTGCCGTCGTTGACGTTGTCACATGTGAAGTCTTAAAACACCGAGTTACCCCTTGTGATGGTATAACCACTACTCCACCTGAACTAGACGGCGTAGTCGAGCCATCCGTGTAAATGTGCAAGTGGTTACTGTAGTTTTGTTCCAGTAGGAATAGACTGATTTGTTTCAGGGCATGTGTCGGTAAGTCCGATTTTATCCTCATTCCCGGAATCGTTAAGTGAACTCGCGGCCGGCACAAGCTCCAAGGAGGAAGCAGTGGCTTTGATGCAGGTGTGTATGGCTCAGCAAACAATTAACGATGCTTGTAGACAATAGTGCCGTATGTCGTGTGAGGCCTTTCAGCAGCTAGGCTCGCCAGGTGGTGAGAAGGGGTCCTGGCATAACGCCTGAGGTGCATGCGCATTGTCTCGGTAATATTATGCGTCTTTATCGCGTGATGTTGAGCGATGGCAATGGTGTCAGCCGTTGAAGCACTGTGGGATATCCAAGGCATATCTGAAGTGCTTGGGATTGAATGCTCTGAATTGCGCGCAGGTTGGTCTTGCCGGTGTTAGATATTGCAGGGAAGCTGTACCGTAGGAATCCGATAAACAGTACTCTGTACAGTTGTAGCATGAATGCTATGGGCACTCCCCAATTCTTTCCTGCAAGGAATTTAACATATGGCATGTTGCGATCAGCCGCTTCTTCACATAGTTCACGTGTGGAGTCCACGACAAGTTTCTATCTATTATAACTCCCAAGAACCTGTGGCTTCTGCTGAACGATATGCATTCTTCATTAATTGATATGCTGTAAGCAGACATTGGTTTCCGCGTGAACGCTACCACTGCACATATTCTGCAGGACACCTCGAGGCCTTGTTTACGAAGGTAGCATGACGTCGTTGTAGCAGCCTTCTGAAGGCGGGCGCGAAGCTGAGGCCTTGTCACACCTGATGTCCGAATGCATATGTCATCAGCATAGACAGAAAGTTCTACAGTGCTAGGTAGCTGCTCGACTAGACCAATGAAAGTTAGGTTTAAAAGTGTAGGGCTTAGCACTCCTCCCTGAGGAACTCCTTGGCTGCTGTAATAATCAAGTGTTGGGCCAATCGCTGTCATCACGTAAAATGATCTCAGCTGTAAGTAGCTGTACACCCACATATATATCTTGCCACCAAGACCTACTGTTTCCAAAGCATTAAGGATGGCTTCATGGGTGACATTGTCGTAAGCCCCCTTAACGTCTAGAAACAGGGCGGCGCAGTGTCTCTTGAAGGCTTTCTGGTGTTGAACATAAGTCACCAGATCAACAACGTTGTCGACTGACGAATGGCCGCACCTGAATCCGGTCATAGATACTGGATAGATTTCGTAGCGCTCTAAATACCACCCCATTCGTGTTAGAATCATTCGTTCCATCGTTTTTCCCACACAACTGGCAAGTGCGATAGGACGGTATGAGGAAATATCCAAAGGAGATTTACCAGCCTTTAAAAGTGGAATGAGGTGACTTGACTTCCATGCCTGGGGAACCGTACCAGTCTGCCAGGAGTCGTTGTATAGGCGTAAGAGTGCCTTTCGAGCTTCGTCTCCAAGATTACAAAGGACACGATAGGTAATGCCGTCAGGTCCGGGTGCTGAAGAACGTCTGCACAGTGCCAGTGCCGCCTCTAGGTCATCCATAGAAAACTGGCATTCCATACGGGGATCACGTGAGGGCGGTGGGTTGTCAAAAGTTCCCGTTCTTGATACTGTGAAATTGGAATCACCGGCAATTCTTCTACAGAAAGATTGTGCGACGTCAATCTCTCTGCATCGAAGGTGAAGTGCCAGAGATGTAAATGGGTGTCGCTGACCCAAGGTTGTGCTAAGACCCCGGACAGTTCGCCATATCAGTGATAGGGGCTTTCGTGGATCCAACGACTCGCAAAAGGATGTCCAACGTCACCTAGCCAGTTTATCTATGTGCCGCTGCATTTTCTTTAGAATGCGTCTAGCCAGCCTCAAATCATCCATGCACTTTGTCCGTCGGGACCTTCGTTCTGCACGACGGCGTATTGCGCGAAGTTTCTCAAGCTCGATGTTGAAATCGGTCAAATGTGTATGCGTGGTATTCAGCAGTACATCCTTTATCGAGTCCTCTAGGTTATATGATGAGCCGTCGGTACAGCAGTCTTCCATTAACATTTTGAATTTCGGCCAATCGGTGTATTTGAGACCTCTTGAGGACTTGGAGCTGGTGAAACCTTCTATACACAGGTAAGTTGGTATATGGTCGCTGCCCCGCGTTTCCAGATCCGAAAACCAGTGCACTTTCCTGGTAAGTGAGCGAGAAACCAATGTAAGGTCCAGGCAGCTGCTATAGGCTGATCCGCGTAAATATGTAGGGCTTCCATCGTTACAAACGCAGAGTTCGTACTGCGAGGCTAAGGACACCAATTTTCTTCCTCTAGAGTTGTCCCTGGAGCTTCCCCATAGAAAATGGTGGGCATTGAAGTCGCCAGTGGTCACCCATGGCCTTGGAGTCAATGTCAGAATACAACGTAAGCGCTCGCAGTCAAGGTGGCTAGATGGAGATAAGTAAGCTCCAATAATCGTGAAAGCAACGTTATCATTCTTCACAGTAAGGCACACATACTGATTCCCTTCATCAGGCGAGACTCTTTGGTGAACGTAAGCGAGGTCATGGCGCATGAATACAATAACTTGTAATAGCTTGTCATGGCGCAATAATACAGAAATGCGTGACTTCAGTCCTCTGGCGTTCCACTGAAAGACAGATGCATTTTTGACTTCCACTCGAAACGACGGTGCCTCACTGACCATTGTTTTACCTTAGAGCTGCAAGCACCGGACTCAGGGCGTCCAGCACAGGCAGGGCGGTCTGCGCAGCCGAAGTTTTCATATTGCCACGAACGTAATAACAGAGAGCGACGAAACGACGTCTTGCTTGCCCTCAGACCAGGACGCAAAAGCCCTCTTCTTTCTTCACTTCCAGGGATTCCCCCTACAGTTGATGGCTCATACCCATTACCTGTGACATTACTCGCTCTCCTCGAAAAGCATCGGCTCGATGCTGGTAATGAGCGTTGAGAAAAAAAATGCGAAAGAAAAGATGCTACCATGGAACCCAACAACTCCGTCGTGAGGGAAAAAATGGGCTGGCGTCGTAGAAGAACTCAATAAAGAAAGGAGTAAGTACACAAAGCAATAAAAAAAAACCAAAGTGGCAAAAAAATAGTCATTGCATGGTAAGTTAGTGCACGTTCGATGGATGACGCGAGAAATATGGCTTGAGTCTTGACACGTGCACCACATCACTTTGTGGAAACCGACGGGAACGTCTTGAGGTGCCCTCAAGGAGAACTTCATACGTAAGGTCACTGAGTCGGCGCAGAACTTTGTAAGGGCCGAAGTAGCGCCGAAGCAACTTCTCAGAGTGACCACGCTGTCGGATGGGAGTCCACACCCAAACTTCATCGCCTGGTTGGAAGGTAACCTCTCGGTGTTTAAGGTTGTAGCGGTGTGCGTCGGCAGTTTGGCGAGCCTGAATACGGCATCGGGCGAGTTGACGGGCCTCCTCGGCGCGTTGAGCGAACAATGCAGCGTCCGTGTTGAACATGCTCAAGTTGTTGGGAAGGAGCATTGCGCCGAGCGTTGTGGTGACCTCTCGACCATGAACTAAGCGAAATGGGGTGAAACCTGTACTCTCTTGGACTGCTGTATTGTAAGCAAAAGTTACGTAAGGGAGTATATCATCCCAGTTCTTGTGATCAACGGTCACATACATTGACAGCATATCTGCAATTGTCTTGTTCAACCGTTCAGTGAGTCCATTTGTTTGGGGGTGATAACCCGTGGTTTTCCGATGTTCTGTACCACTTAGTCTCAGCACTTCTTGAAGCATCTCTGCGGTGAAAGCTGTACGACGATCAGTAATTATCACAGCTGGCGCTCCGTGACGAAGTACGATGCTGGTGACAAAAAACTGATCGATTTCGGCTGCGGTAGCTCTGGGCAGGGCCTTTGTTTCGCTGTAACGCGTTAAATAATCGGTGGCAACCACAA
The DNA here is from genome assembly GCA_013436015.1 of Rhipicephalus annulatus. Lineage (NCBI taxonomy): Eukaryota > Metazoa > Arthropoda > Arachnida > Ixodida > Ixodidae > Rhipicephalus > Rhipicephalus annulatus. Next base: position 6,972 of record WOVY01005812.1, on the reverse strand, counting down.
TCCACTGGTTTCCAGACGAAGAGGTGGGAAATGAGCCGAGCAAGTCAATGCCAATTTGATGGAATGGTGTCTTCGGCGTGGCGATGGGCTGTGGTAGTCCTGCTGGTCGGACAGGTGGAGTCTTATGGCGTTGGCAGTCGCGGCATGTGCGGACGTACTGCTTGACTGTCTTCGCGAGGCGGGGCCAGTAGTATGAGCGGCGAATTCTTTCCAATGTGCGCGTGTAGCCAAGGTGTCCGGATGATGGTTCGTCGTGACAAGCATGTAAAATATCGTCCCGAAGCGAGGTCGGCGCAACCAGTAGGTAAGTAGCCTGGGTATGGTCGAAATTTTTCTTATAGAGGACTCCATCCCTGATGCAGAACGAGGCCAGCGAACGTGCAAAGTTTCGAGGAAGGCTGCGTTTTCGGCCTTCGAGGTAGTCAATCAGCGGGCTTAGCTCCATGTCGTCGCGTTGTTGTTGAGCCAAGTCAGTTGCTGACACAGGGGAAAGGAATGTATCGTCCTCTTCAACGTCCGCGTTCGTACTTCCAATTGGTGCACGTGAGAGACAGTCCGCATCAGTGTGTTTGCGTCCTGACTTGTGAATGACTGTAACGTCAAATTCTTGCAGCTGAAGGCTCCAGCGTGCTAGACGACCGGAAGGGTCTTTGAGGTTGGCGAGCCAGCATAAAGAATGGTGGTCGCTAACTACCCTGAATGGTCGACCGTACAAATAAGGGCGAAACTTTGTTATAGCCCAAACAACGGCTAAGCATTCTTTTTCTGTTGCAGAGTAGTTTTTCTCTGCAGATGATAGTGTTCAACTTGCATAGGCAATCACGCGCTCTATGTCATTTTGCCATTGAACCAGTACAGCTCCAAGTCCGGCGTTGCTGGCATCTGTGTGTAGCTCTGTGGCCGCGTTGTCGTCAAAGTGACCGAGTGCAGGTGGGGCTTGGAGATGGCTTCGTAGCGTGTCAAAGGCGTGATGCTGATCATGGACCCAAACAAATGGTACGCCGTCTTTCGTAAGTTCATTTGGTGGTTCAGCGATTTTAGAAAAGCCTATGACGAAGCGTCTGTAATATGCGCAGAGTCCCAGAAATCAGCGGAGGTCGCGCTTGTTCGTTGGGACAGGAAATGCGGCAACAGCTTTCGTTTTCTCAGGGTCTGGGTGTATACCGGCGTGGCTGACGACGTGACCAAGAAATTTCAGTTCCTCGAATGCAAAGTGGCATTTCTCAGGTTTGAGAGAAAGTCCAGCTGTTCGAATCGCCTGAAGAACTGCCTGTAAGCGCTGGACGTGCTGCTCAAACGTGTCCGAGAAGACGACCACATCGTCAAGGTAGACAAGACACGATTGCCATTTTAGCCCAGAAAGAACCGTGTCCATCATTCTTTGAAAAGTAGCTGGTGCCGAGCACAAGCCGAATGGAAGGACCTTGAACTCGTAGAGTCCGTCAGGAGTAATGAAGGCGGTCTTTTCGCGGTCGCGCTCATCAACAGATATTTGCCAATAGCCGCTGCGTAGATCCATGGAAGAAAAGTAACGAGCATTGCGAATGCGGTCCAGCGAGTCGTCAATTCGTGGTAAAGGATACACGTCTTTCTTCGTGATCTTATTCAACTTTCGGTAGTCGACGCAAAATCGGAGAGTACCATCATTTTCTTTACTAACACAACAGGGGACGCCCAGGGACTGGTCGATGGCTGGATGACATCGTCCTTGAGCATCTGCTGGACCTGTTGGCGTATAACGTCTTGTTCTTTTTGCGAGACTCTGTAGGCATGCTGTCGAATGGGTTTCTCGGTAGGCTCGGTGATGATACGATGCTTGGCAAGCGGTGTTTGGTTAACTTTCGAAGTCGTAGCGAAGCAGTCCCGAAATGAGCCAAGTAGCTTCAAAAGACGTTCCCGTTGTGCAGACGGTAGACCCTGGTTTACGTCGAGATTGCTTGCAAATGTCATGGCGGAATCGTCGCACGACGAAAGAGCAGATAATGTTGAGGGACCAGGAACGTCGGCAATATCCTCAAGGTATGCGATCGCAGTGTGTTTGGTAAGATGGCGATACTCGTCGGTGAAATTTGTGACTAAGAGGCAAGCCTGCTTTCTACTGGGCTGAGCAATACCTCGGGCAACGCAGATTTGTTGTGCAAAAAGTAGAGACAAATTTCCTTCTGCAATTACAGCATCGGGGACGTCTTGGTCACATTCAACGTTGATAAAAAAGCTGCTGTGGCGAGGCAGAGTAACAGATTCGGAGGATACACGTAGGGCAGCCTTCGATGAGCGGGCGTTTTCCGGTTCAGGATGAAACGGGTCCTCGAACGACACCTGCAAGTCTCGTAAGTCAATAATTGCGCCGTGTTCGCGAAGAAAGTCTAGCCCCAGGATGAGTGGACGGGAGCACACAGGTAATACGAGGAAAGACCCTGTGAACGTCGAAGCACGGACTCGAACACGGGCTGTGCACATTCCAGTTGGCGTCACAAGGTGGCCCCCTGCCGTGCGCAACGGCGGTCCTTGCCAAGGCGTAGTTACCTTCCTCAGTTGGGATGCTAGGGCGCTGCTTATAACCGAATAATCGGCGCCGGTGTCGACGAGGGCAGTGACGACGTGATTATCGACGTGTACGGTGATGTCCGCGGAAACAGTCTTGTGACTTTCGGAAACGACTGGAAAGTCAGAGCGGTCTTCGTCGGGTCTTTGCGTCGAAGGAGGCTCTTTGACAGTTCGTTCGGACGCGGCTTCACCCCCAGGAGCCGCGGTTTCTAGTTTCCCCTGTGGGGACTCGGTGACCGGCCTCTGAAAGGAGCATAGGATGACGAGGGAATGCAAGGTGACGTGGGGCAGCGAGGTGATGGAGATCGTGATTGGGGGCGTGGACCAAGGCGAGGAGCTTGCTGGCCCGTAAGGTACGCTTCGATGTCGCGGGGACGCTCACAGTAACGTGGGCACCGAGCATCTGGGTGAAAGCCACGGAGACCAAGTCGGCGGTACTGGCAGTTACGGTAGACGTGACCCGCTTCGCCACAGTGGTAGCAGAGTGGACGGTTATCGGACGTACGCCACACGCTGGCCTTTGTGGCGTTCTGCCGCGATCCAGACGGACGATAAGTTGGTGCTCTCTGAAACCTTGAAACGGGTGGCGGAGTCGAATAGGTGCCCTGGAATCGATGGCTAGCCTGATCCATTCTCCCCATGGTGGGATCAGGGCCATGTGGTGCAGGAGATCGCAGAGCCGCCGCATAAGTCAGCACAGGGGCCTCAGGTCTTGTTGGCGCGAGTGGGGTGACCACGTGTCGGATCTCATTTCGAATTAAGTCTGCGAGATCACTTACGGGTGGTTGGGGTCCCGCTGCTTGGAGTTGGCGCAGCTCGTCCCGCACGACGCTTCTTATGAACTCAGCGAGGGCATGCCTCTCGCTGTCAGCCCCGATAAAGCATGCAGCAGGGGTCAGGTCGTGGCGTTCATACTGTGACGACCTATACTGGAGAGTACGCTCCATTGTGGTTGCCTCATTTATGAACTCTGCCACAGTCGTTGGTGGATTGCGCACGAGTCCGGCGAACAGCTGCTCTTTCACCCCACGCATTAAATGCCGCACTTTCTTTTCCTCGGACATTGCAGGGTCAGCACGCTTGAAGAGTCGAAGCATGTCCTCGACAAACATCGAAACTCTCTCGTTGGGTCGTTGGTTCCGAGACGAGATAGCCTGCTCCGCTCTCTCTTTCCTTTCAGTGCTGCGGTACGCATCACGAAACTGTCGGCTGAACTCATGCTACGTCGCAAAGGAACCCTCGTGATTCTCGTACCACGTTTTGGCAGAGTATTCTAACGCAAAGTAAACTCTCCGCAGCTTGCGAGCTTCATCCCATTCGTTGATGTTGGCAACTCGATTAAAGTGGTCAAGCCAGTCGTCAACATCTTCATAAATGTCTCCATGAAATGAGCGTGGTGTTTGCGGCGCATGAAAAACACGCGGGAAAAAAGAATAGGCGTCGTTGGTTTGACTCGCCTGGTTGTTAGTTGAAGTTCCCAGCTCGTTTTGAGAGAGGGGACCGAACTCGGGAGATAGTCCTCGCAGGCGGCGACTGCTTCGTGCCGTGGGAGCTGTAGCTGTCTCCAAGTAGCTCGGTGTGTCGGCTGAAAATCTGCAGCCGAGGCGCATTTACCCAGCACCTCCACCAGTGCCACGAACGTAATAACAGAGAGCGACGAAACGACGTCTTGCTTGCCCTCAGACCAGGACGCAAAAGCCCTCTTCTTTCTTCACTTCCAGGGATTCCCCCTACAGTTGATGGCTCATACCCATTACCTGTGACAATATTACTCAGTAGGACACGCATCGTACTCATCAGCGATTGCAGCAAGCTTATCACTTGATCATCATTCATCGCATCACTGGTTTGAGGTGTCGTCGAGGGCGGCGGGATTTGATGCAGCTCCGAAGTAGGTTGACTTCGTGGAAGTGAGGGCCACTGTTCGGAAGGTGCGACTGCTGTCCCTTTCTTCTGTTTGGCAGTATCCGTCTTCAGTGAGCTCTATGTTTGTGGGTCAGCCCCTTTGATAGAGGATGACATCTCTCTATCGGTAGAGCAGTTTTTCCGTGATGGTCTTCGCCCACGACGCCGTCGTCAGCGTAGTGCAGCGGCAGCTTCCCTGTGCGTTGAATTTTCTCGCACCATACGCCTGAGTACCGCGTGCTCGTTTCGCACCCGCGGGCAATCTTTGGATGAGGCCTCATGACCGCCGTGGCAGTTTGGATATCGTAACTCGGTGTCACCGCAGTCGTCTTTTGAGTGAGACTCAGCGCACCGTGGACACACAACTTTGTTCTCACAGACTCCTTTTACGTGTCCCATCTTGAAGCACTTGTAGCATTGCAGTGGCTTCGGTATGTATGGACGCACTGGGTGGCGAACATGGACAACTTTGACATACGAGGGAAGGCTGTCTCCCTCGAACACAAGCCTCAAGCAGCGTGAGTTGCCGAGTCTGGTAATGTGCGTGATGCGGGTGCCTTCTGTCGCTGGCTTTATTAGTATTGGCAGGTCATTAGCTGAGATGGAATGATCCACATCATACATGACGCCTACAGTGCCTTTACAACCTGTAGCAACCATAGGCCGTACTTTCACATTGCCGATTTCTGTTGTGTGCCGAAGGCTTTGCAGTGCGCTACGGTGCATAACGTCTACAGCAAGGACATTCTTCCGTGCATTGATCCTCACGTCTTTGATCTCATTCGGCGCGGTTTCCTCGAGAAGCACAGAAAGAAATTGCCTGTTGAGGAGTCGCAAGTTAGATGCAGGGTATTCGGGCATAAACAGCGTGGTGTGCGGCCACCGCTGTGGTGCAGTCTTAACGGTGAAAACACTTGCCGACGATGCCGTCCGCAGCAGTCTTCGTTTTGTAGATCGATTCATGACGACCGTGAAGTCATCATCCGATGACTCAAAGCCGTCCGAGTACAAATCGGTTGCCTCGCTGTCTGTGTCGCTCGACGCGTTGTTACGCTTCCTGGACGACGGAGCCCGGCGCGACGGTTGCATGCCTGGAACATTCTCAGGTGTGTCCTGAAGCATCACCGCAAAGGTGGAAGTGGCAGCTCCCAGGATTTCCAGGTAAACAAATTGAAAATACTGAGACACGGGCACAAGCGTTCTGTGAGAGAATTAATTCGTCGTCGTCTCCTCGAATTGTAATGTAAATGTGAAGAAAGAAGAGTGGGTGAAAAATATAACTTGCCGTGGGCAACAGGAAGCAAGTTATCTTTTCACCCACTTTTCTTCCTTCACATTTACATTACAATTCGGTCTAATTTCTTCCCGTATACTTTCCTTGGCATTATTGTCTGTTATATCTCATTATAGTGTGTCAAAACATGGAAAAACGAGCCCTTAAGTATACACTTCTTTCTCTTACTCATTAACGAGGGTCTCGTACTGGCAGATTTGGTGCCTTGGGTTGTGTACGGACGAATATTCGTTAGCTGCGAGCTCGTAATAAGTCACGTACTATGCGACGCCACACAGGCTCATAAAGAGTATGTCGCACACGCCGCCATGGCTACAGATGGCGCTGAGTGACACTCCCACGTTTAAAATTAGCTATATACCAAATAAAGTGGCTGGGAGGATAGCCGCCGTGGCAGCTCACTGGCAGAGTATCGAACACGTTATTCGAAGGTCGCAGGTTTGGTTCCTGTCCACAGCAAATTATCTTTTCACCCAGTTTTCTTTCTTCTCATTTATTTACAACTCGGTCTAATAACTTCCCCTATAATTTTCTTGGCATTATTGTCCTGTTATATCTCATTAATATTGTGTCAAAACACGAAAAAACAAGCCCTTATTAGGTATGCACTTCTTTCTCTTTATATATATATATATATATAATATATATATAATATATATATGACCACCATTGGACAAGCGCGTAGAAAATCTAAAAAAAAAATCCCCCACCTTCCCGCATGAGGAAATGGTGCATTTTTTGCTCTGAGAGAGGGTATCATTGGCGTCAGACATTTAATTTCCCTGGATGAAAACTTGCTTTATCTTGGGACTCGCCTTCACCGACTTCTGCCATCGCCTTCAGAGGCGCCCAGCCAGCGAACGGTCGAGAGGAAGGCGCGTGCTTCTCTCCATCGGACGGGAGACTGCGGCGCAGGAAAGAGAGAGGGCGAACGGCGTGAGAAGGAGTGGCGAAGCACTGCACCTGTCAAAGTCCCTGAAAAAAAAAAAAAACTAAAGTAGCGCCAACTGCACCCCTTCGTCTCTACCTCCCCTCCCAGCAACCACAGCAGCGCCTTTAGAGTCTACACCAGAAAACTACGAATGCGAAAGCACTCGGACGCCCTGGATATGCCAGACCAGGCCCCGGAAACCGTAGTGATTCATACAACAATATCTCGAGTGGAATCTGGCGCTAGTGTCTACGCGGGCTCCTTCAGTGCGCTATACCCGCATTGGAATTATGGG